>VYZW01025914.1:2948-26805 GCA_013401315.1 Balaeniceps rex
AGTTAAGAGAGGGCCTTGACCCCAAACATCAAAACTGACAACATCTTTCCTAATGAGCAAACGGAAGAGAAATGTAAGGAAGAAAATCTCAGAAATAAATTCTGAGGTTTAAGTAAAAATTAAATAATTATTTAGAAAATTAGGCCAGAAACATTAATATTGGATCTGAGAATACTTCAGAACTCAGAAATGAATCACTTACAAGCATGCAAACAAATAATTAATCAGCTGTGCAAGAAGAATTCCACTGACATCAATTTATTTGTTATGTAGTCAGAGATAGAGAGTATAGTCAGATTTCTGTTGTGAGGTTTGTTTTTTTTTTTTTTTCAGTTAACAGTGATATGTAGGTTTAAGGTGAACAAGAGAGTTATTGACTGAAAGATTCTGCTCCCTGGCCATGGATAAAGCTGAAATCAGATGCTGAAGATAAAAAAAAGCTAAACCTGGATATGTAGAGTAACCAAGGTTTTCATGTATACTGTAAGATAGATAGCCATTTCTTTTCCAAATCCTAAGATGAAAAGGAAAATTCAGATGAAGAAGAGTCATGGAAGATTTGAACAAGATGTCATTAAACAGTTTGTCTCACCAGAGACAGAAAGGAGAGAAAGACAGATGCAATAGAATTTAATCTACTCATAAGGTCAAAAATAGATAAAGCTAATAAATGGGCATAGACACAACTAATGTGAAAGATTGTTTGGATATACTACATTCAGCTATGGTAAATTCCTCAAAGCTTTTTTTTTTTTTCTCTTACACTTTGGTAACATGAAAGGAACTTCTTCACAAAGGCATTTGCTAAGTAAAGGCTAATGGGTGGGATCCAGTTTCCATAACAAAGTGTCTACACAAAAAGCTAGTTATCTAAGCTCTCATTAGTGAGTGGAGAATTCAAAGAATTCAATATGATTAGCAGGGTGTAGAGAGCTATTCAGCTTAACCTAGAATACAAGTGTTGGATCAGTGAATACGTGATGAGAGACAATGATGTGAAAATCTTCTAGTTAACATTACCTGAAAACCTGAATTGTAGCTTTTATAATAGCTAAATTCAAAACTAGGAAGTGGTTTGATTTGGGATTTTGGGTTGAGGTGACTCATAAGCTATTTGCTTCTGATCCAGAAAGGAAGGAAATCTGCTGCTAAAATGTCTTGAAATTTTAATTTTTATTCAGACATAACATTTGGTCATCTGGTCAAATATGGGCTTATTCTTTACAGGTATTTACATTTGAGCTAATCCTTTGCAGACAACAGACAGAAAGTGATAATGCCATTTTTGGTTAACTTAATCCTAAAGTACACGTTCACATCTGACCAGTGGGAACATATCTACTTTTCCTTGTTAACAATAAAGGAAGTCTGAGGTATTGACTATTTTAAATCAAAATGCTTATGGTATAGAACTATGTTAGCATTAACAAAATGCCTGAGAAATCCTGAAACACCTTAAAAAATGAAAGGCATAATGGAATGGGATGTTCTGATTTCTCAATCCGTAATTTCAGGTGCAGCTGCTGTATTATTTTGTTAGACTTTGAGTTAAAGCTGCTAGCTCTTCAGCTACCTCATGTTTTAAATATTTTTTTTTTAGAAAAATTATATTTACTTGCTTAATTACTCAGATTTTCACTGTACGTACAATACAATGTACCAAAAAGAAGGACTGGTAAGAAACTTCCTCAACAGTAAAAAAAATGGAAGAAAATAAGTGCTAAAGCACTCCTCCCTCCAAGCAGCGCAGGTGGATGGGGAATGGGCGTTGCAGTCAGTTCATAAAGCTTTGTGTCTACCGCTCTTTCCTCCTCACACTGTTCCACTGCTCCGCCATGGGGTCCCTCCCTTGGAGGGAGTCAGGAGTGAAGTTGAGCCTGGGAAGAAGGGAGGGGTGGGAGGAAAGTGTTTTTAGATTTGTTCTTCTCATTATCTTACTCTGTTTAATTGGCAATAAATTGAATTTATTTCCCTAAGTTGAGTCTGTTTTACCCATGATGGTAATCGGTAAGTGATCTTCCTGTTCTTATCTTGACCCATTGGCTTTGTGTTGCATTCCATCCTGTTGATGGAGGGGAAGTGCTAGAGTGGCTTGATGGGCACCCAGTAGCCATCCAAAGTCAACCCACTACACTCTTTCAGAATCTTTTTTCTCTGAAGGTAGAAGCCATCTTATAACCTCCAGTTAACTTTTTCCTTCTTTATATCAACTTGAAAATAGATAGCTATGCTGTGTGGATAACAGAGTTCAAAACTGCAAGGAAGAGGAAGGACTCTGCAATCAGACTGAGCTGTTGACACATGGTTCTCTGTAGGAACAAATGTAGGAATCAGTAAGCTTCCTGGAGCAATGCCCAGATTGAATATTCGGTGAGGATTTATTTGATCTTTGCAAATCATACTGAAGGATCTGTAAAGTTATGTACACAAATTCAAGGGTTACTTTTGAAAACATAAGCATTTATTTGGTTTAAAGCTACATTTTCTATACTGATAAACCTTTTCAGATGCAGATAATGACATCTGATGCTTAAGGGAATTTACTGATCAGTACATAGATCAGAAATAAATTATTTTTCTTTCAAACACAGGACTGTACAAATAGATCTAGATATGAAGAAAAAATGAGTTCAGTGATTTGTTTTCCCAGGCAGTTACAATAATCACCTGGTGATTTAAAAACACAAAACTAAAACCCCAACAACCATAAATCAATTCATTTAATGGGATATAAATAAAACATTTCTACAAAAGTATTGTATCTAGCAATGTAGCCATATCTGCTGATTTTGTAATTGAATCATAACACTTCATTATGGAACAATTCCCCAGATCTCACCTTTAAATATTTACATGATAGCATTAGCTTCTGCTATACAGTGAAGAAATGATAGAGAAGAACATTTTGTCCAATTTGGAACAGGGTGCCTGAGAAAAGATCAGAAAGACAATTCAATAGGTGAAAGCGTTTGGTAAACATGCCTCATGAGGATGTAGGCTATCAACAAACATGTTGCCAACTACTGACCCAAATTACAGTGATATCAGTGAAAAAAATCTGACTTCAGTACATTGTTTTAATGTGCATTTGTTTAGAACTATTAAGAAAAACAGAGAAAGGGATAATTCTTGCACCATCTACCATCTACCAGCTGGCACCCTTTTCAAAAAAATTTTGGCAAAATTTGCTTGTAACAACTGTATTAATAGGATCAGAATCACTGGTCAGCAAAGTAGTTTGCAATGAATAATCCAGCCAGCCTTATATCTTAGTATTCTCATAGATGCATACTCCCTACTGAGAATTAGTTTCACATTGCACACAGAACTGAAAGTACTAGGTACTGGTGAAGCGTAATCATAATGTACCAGGCCAAGGGAAAGTACGGACAAAAATATTAACTATTCCTGGCATTACTAAGAGTAATTTTTCAGGCAATGACTAGGAGTAGAATAATATAGCAAACAAGTACAAATGTTATATTAATATTATATTTATTTGTTATTCTGTATAGTCTGTATTCTGTGTATTCCGGTAGCTAAAATGGATAAAACAGACGTTTGTTTCGCTTTCTTTTGCTTATTAATACAAGATGGACATCTTGAACTAAGATGTACAGTAGGATCTTCATACAAAAGAAATCTGGCCTGCTTTTCTGACATCTCTGAGTAGATGTTTTGCCATCACATCAGTTTTGACAAAACTAAACAACAGATGCTCTTCTTTCTCTCAAGTATATATACTTCCCTCTTTTTCTCCTAACTATAGGGAAGTGTAAGTGCTGCCACCAAGACTGCTAACCAACTATTTGATTTGAACTTCTGTGTTTATTTTCCTATCCAGGTTATCTAGTTTTATGTAACAAACTCTGATATTTGTTTCTCCGCGAAAATGGGAAGAAGCAGGCTCTACAGTACGTGTATTTTAATAAAACTCTAATCTAGATGGGCATCGTTTAGCATCAGACTTTGTTACATCCTTTTTTCCATCCCTTAACAAATGCAAGTTGAACCTGTTGTTATTTAATCAGACTTCTGTTGTAAACTTAGCACCTGTTTTGAGAATGTCACCTTCCTCTTTGCATTCCTGACTCACCACTTTCTGTCACATCCAACAAATCGCTTCTCTTCTCTCTCAAGGTCCTTCAACACTTATCTTCCCCTCATAAACCCACACTCTCTAAATACATTGACCTTTAAGATGCCACCTCTTACCTCCAGTCCTTTAATGATGCCAGCTTCCATCATCCACCTGTTAAATTTTCAAGAAAGTACATTGGTGCTTTCTCTCCTGGAGCACCTGGTGCTAAACAAGGACTAGCTCTAAGTTCTTTGTCATATTGCATTTCAAAATATGTGGGTTTTGTTACCCTTATCCCTCCTCCAGACAGAGCACAAGACAAACCAAAACAAAACAAAAACTGAGTAGACAACAGTTTGGCGGATGGTGCACTCAGACCGCTTACTACCCCGCTGAACAGGACAGTTTGACTGTTTGACTGTTTACCTGCTAGTCTGCCATCTGTCTGTTTGTATCTATCTGTCATTTCTTCTTTTCTTAGACAATAAACTCTCTGGGGCAGGGACTATCTTTTGTTTTTACTTTAGTTCAGCAATTCTGATTTTTGTTATTGCTAGTAGAAGACTATAGGCTCTGCACTGTCAGTGCAGGTTTTCAAGACGTGCTGTGGCCTGAGCAGGTTTCAGCTTGCTTTAACAATTTGGTGTCTGAGTGACTTTTGCTTCCACTGCTTTACCTTCAGCTCTGGGAACACCATTTTTATGCTCAAAAGCTTGTAATATGCAAAAGTGAATGTGCCATACACTTGGAGCTAAGAAATTATGGCTAGTCCAACTAATAGTTTAATAATTGAGTAGTCCAAATTACCCAATTAAAACAAAAAAGCCTCAAGAATTCTACAGTTCACATTTTTATACAAAAAAAGCTGCACACCCTTGCTGGTGACCACTCCTTTCCCCAGTGTGGTCCTCAGCCTGCCATGGTCCCTGAGGCCTGAGCTGTCCCCAGCAAGCTCTGGCCCAGGAGGGTGGTGAGGGGAGGACAGGGGAGGGCAGGGATAGCCTGCAGCAGCACCAGCCTTCACCCCAAGGGAGGAGTGTCCAGCCCATGGTCAGGATTTCTTCCTCCTTTCCTCCGTCTGGGGCCCCTGTGGGCTTATTTTCATATTATTTTAACCACAGCCCCCTTCCTTCTCTCAGGCTGCCAACAGGGCTTCCCCTGCTAAAAGCAGAAATCATATTTACTGTGTTATGCTAGTAGCCTGGTAGTGCTGGTATTAGCGCTGTTAGAACTGGTAGTAGTAGTAGTAGTAGCAGTAGCAGTAGCAGTCACAGTAGTAGTAGCCATCTTATTATATCCTAGTAAATACTAATATCCTAACAGTAGACTTTGGCATCTATTCATGACATTCAAAGCATAGTGTGAATTCACAAAGTCCTGTAGAGTTTATAGGACCATTCAGGATGAAAAAAATCCCATCAAACCTCAAACAAACAATCAAACAAACAAACCACAATAATAATAGCTGTTATCTTAATCCTATGTTTGATAAGAATAACATAAAAGGAAGCCTTTTGAATAAAATCAGAAGTGTTAAAAAATGTGTAGCACTATTTCTTGAGTAGATTTTTTTGTTCTAGAGCAATGTGCTTAAACTAGGATAAAAATACATCTAACTTTTAAAATAATCCAGGTATTCTTTCCTCAAATGACATAATAATAGTGTTTATACACCATGAATATATAGAATGTTTTTCCTTGTCTTCAGAAATCTTTTGTGTATTAAAATGTTTTTATCATTATAGTTCATATTGTTAAAGTTTTGTGCCTCTTTTTCAACATGTTGAGCAACAATCTAAACTTAAAGTCTAGATGCTGTACTGTCCTATCTTCTTGATAAAACTGTTCACACTCAGTAGTGACGGATTGAAAATACAGAGTGCATAAAAAGAAGGAAATAAGACAAATCCATCAACAGAACATTCCACTTGTGAAACTCTGCCTGTAGACTACTGATGGCTTTACTCATTAAGCTTGGTCTCAGATGTATTGCTGAAAGTTAACTTCCCACCCACAGGCCTGTAGAATGAGACATTTATGCAAGCCTGACATGAGTTCAGCAATCACTTTTAATGTCTATACTTAAGAAGGCTTGATTACTTTAGACATATAGTTCAGCTGTATTCATAAAAAATATAATACATACTGGGAAGACAAAAATAAAAAACAAAAGCAAACCCCATAAAAATCTATTTTTTTATCTATTTTATCCTGCTGTCATAGACAAAAAGAGCATAGCCCAAACAATGGAAACGTAAGATAGCAATATAATTTTTCACTTTGACATATTTCCATAGTACAAAAGCAAACCTACAAAGCTTTACTGAAATCAAACCTTTCAAATTGCTTTAAGTATTTCATAATATATACTATATAGCTTACTGCACTTCCTTGTTATTCCGTGCACTTTACTTTCAATTCCTCTGAAAAAAGTTACTTATAAAATGCTATTTTGGGATACCTTAAAGACATCCAGAAATATATTTATATATTTTAAAGGGCTCAAATTCAAAGTGTGAAAATCCTGTAATGATATGTACAGTCATTGCAGTTTTTTTATATTATGCTGTGAAGTACAGGGCTGTAAAAATTTGCAATTTATAAAGGTATAACAAGAAAATAAGTATACTTCCTGTTTATCTGTTGGTGTTCCCTAACTTAAATGGTAGCCATCTTGACTTGACATCCAAGTGTGTATGAATATGCATTCTGGCAGTTAGGAATGTATAACACCTGTTATACAAAATTATACAAAAATAAGAGTGTCACCAGTCAAGAACCAAAACTATTATGCTGGAAAAACGATCACTTATTTAGCCAGTTTGAACTGAGGATCACAGCTATACATATACGTATCTATTCTATTACTTAATTTTTCTAACAATGTTGTTTTATGTAAATCTTGTGTGGCCAATGACAGGTCAACCTACACAAGCTAAAAGTTTGTTAGATTTACAGATATACTGAGGGGAAAAGATCTTATGGAAATAAGCACTCTACCTCGGACTGTCAGTTAGTCTATGGTATTTCCTTTGCTTGGGAATGACACAAAAGGCTGCAGCGATTCTCATGTAAAATTCTGTAGCAGAATAGACCAGTTTCCTGAATTTTTATCGGGATTCAGTATTCATCACAAGCAATGAAAACTTTCCCTTTAATCTCAAAGTTCTTCGCTCCATTTTAGGTTTTTATTTCCTAAAAGTAATGCTGGCATTTTTCAGACAGGATTATATTTGATACTCTTAACTCCAAGGACTTCCCACAGCTTTTATTTTTTTTTTTTTTTCAAATTTCATCCTTCTGTGAAATGAAAGAGTTGTATTTCTGATTTTTTTGAAGGAAAAGGAGCTAAACTATGTATATAGTATTTTGCATTTGTTGTGGGCAAAGACGACATTGGTTACCACAGCTTAGCTGCTTTGTGATAACTTAAAGCCAGTATCAAATTGACTGCAAGTATAAATAGTTTGCTTCCCTAGTTCTCGTCTTAATTTTTGTATGAGGCTTTTCAAACATCCTGTGCAGCTGAAACTGAGAAGAATACAACCTCTGTATTACAAACTGTTAATTTATGAAGAATTTAAAATATATGTTTAAGTAAGGATAAAAAAAAAGATAACACATTTTCCATTCATTAAGGGAATCCATTTATTCTCCTTGCCAGTCCAGAGAATTAGTTATCTTTTATATAATTTGCTGACAAATAAAATTTTCTTAGATTTTATTGTGTTGAATTATATGCTCTGTGCAGAAAAAAGAATGCTGACTTTTTCATTATTAATTCATTTGCTAACTACACTAGATAATGACATTTTCTGTAAGTTCTCATAGATACACGCACACTGCGCTGCAGAATTTTTCAGCTTCACTTTACCTCAGCGGCCGATAGCCTTCAAAAGAAAATTAATGATGTGGCATTCACATAAACACATCTGCAGCCTGATTTCTAAATATGTCATTTATCTTTACAGAGGTAGTAAAATTATTAGGCATCTAAAGCATGTAACTGGAAGACCAAATAAATGCAACTGTCATTTTGTACACAGCATATGAAACATAATATTTCTTTTCTTATGCTAAAGTGAAATCCAGAAGAAAACAAAAAATCAATTGAAAATATGAAGAAACTTCAAAACTTCAAAGTTATCCATCTTACTGTCTGAGAGAAGGGAAAGCCCTCAGCTTCATGGAACAGAAAAAGGATCAAGCACCTTAAGAAATCAAGGGTTAGTTTCATTGGCATTCGCCTTATACTGGAAAACGGTTCTGTAAGTCTGTTTTCCACTCACATCACTCATATCTCAAAACAATCTTTTTTTTTTCCCCCTCATATTTAACATTTCCTATTTCAATGGAAAGCTGGGGACAAGAAGTTAGTACTAGATTTTGAGGCATTTGCCTTAGTCATCTTCTGATGTATGTGTTGCATGAGCATTACAGAGCAAAAAGCTACAGCTACAGCTGGGTTCAATGACTGCAACCCAGGGATGGTTGATCACACTCATGGGTTTGTGTATTTTTTGGGCTGTTTATGCATCTGCAGACCATGCCTCAACTAAATCCTTTTGTTCAGTGCCAGCCCTGTTTTCCACGGCTCCCAAGTTCAACTTGACACAGTACCTGTCTTGCCCCCATTCTGTTTCCACCATGTCTTTAGCAATTATTCTAAATTCCCACATCTAGACTTTAACACAGCTAATAAAAGTTATTCCTATTCTTCCAAGTACTCTTATTCCATAGGCTATGAGTTCTTTATAATTTTCCTTTTTTTTTTTTTCTTTCCTGCCTTTCATACGTTTACAGGAAAGGAAACAAAATTTACAAATAATATTGATACTTATATTCAAAACAAAAAAATTGTGAATCAATTCTGCCTAGTCTTATGGTTCAGGGTTTTGTATTTCACTGTTTATTTCTCAGTCATGTAAGTTCTGATTTAAGAATGGATTCAACTGCTAATGCATAAAGACTGAAGAGAGTTCAAAGGGTTTTCGACTCAGTTTTAAGTTTATTGCGTGAATGTATGTTGTGTATACCTCTGAAATTCTGTCTATAATATTTTGTATTCTGACTGTTCTCATCATAATAAATAACTGGGTGGATAGTTACTGGAAACCTATACAGTAATTTAAGGGCAATAGGTACCTGTTTTCAGAAGGAAGATCTAAAAAATGACGAACTATGTTACTGTTTTCAAGGTAACTGCCTTTAAACTTTGTGTTTGTGAACTTAAATATATCTTTTAAAATGGAATAAATTATTTCAGCTCTAAAAGTGGCTCGCAGAAGAATGAGCATATTAAAAAATTACTAACCTTCATTACAGTGTGTGTCTTTGACAGCTGTTTCAGTGCCTGAACTAAACTGCTGTCAGCCATCATGTTTTTAAGATAAGCCCCAATATTTTACTAAAATTAGAAAAGTTTAAAATACTATGACATCAACATTATTAAAGAAAAAAAAATTCTTGACTGAAACTGCTCAAACATATGCTATGAAATTTATATTAAAACAAAGGCTTTAATAGAAGTTTTTAAGATACCTGGTCCAGATTTGTACATGATATATTAGAATTTCTATTTAACCTGTAAAGCAGTAAAGAATGTTGATCTATTAAGTCTTTGAAAATTAAATTTTAAAAAGCTTCTCTTTTTCTCTTTTACTAACCTTTAAGCACAATTGTTACACAAAACCTGGCCTATACAATATCTTCCTCAGTAATAATTTAACTGCACGGTGCTGTGAAGAGGCTGCATATGGTTATGGCTTCATCACTTGTACAAAATACACTATCATACATTTATTAATATACTGTGAAGTATTATCATACATAATTTAAGCTCTGTTACTCCAACAAAGGAGCAGACTGCATTCAATGACACAATATTCTAATTTTTTGTCATATGTGTTTGTTTACTTATCATTGGGATAGCTTTCCCAGACCTTAGCATAATATATTGAAGGTTCTGCTGCAGCAGTAAGGATCACGAAAGTTAGAATAGAGACACATTTGTGCACAATCCATTTTAAGACTCCTATGCTGTAGCTGTGTAGTCTTTAAAATCTGTATGATTAAATACATTGCTGTAAAGATATTCACTGTGAATATCTTGAAACAATAACAAGTGCTAGTTTTGAATTTATATTTTGAAGATTCAAAAATATATTTTAAACATACTTTCACTTCATTTTTTTTACATACCACATGAAAAAGGATCCATGTACATTAACTTTTTGAATAACTTGAAAAGACTGGATCAATTTTTTTTTTTTTTTGTACAAATATATAATAAAACATATGCACCAGAAAAAGAAATACAGGATGGAGAAATGGGCAGATAGGAACAGTTCAAAAAAGTTCAAAAAAAGGAATTGCAAGGTCCTGCACCTGAGGAACAACCCCAGGTACCAGTATGTGCTGGAGGCCATACAGCTGGAAAGGCAGAAAAGGACCTGGGGATCCTGGTGGATACCAAGTTGAACATAAGACACCAATGTGCCCTTTGGTCAAAGGCAGCTAATTGTACCTTTGCTGCATTAGGAAAAGCATTGCCAGAAGATTGAGGGAGGTGATCCTTACCCCCTACCCAACACTGGTGAGGCCGCACCTGAAGTACTGTGTCCAGTTCTGGGCTCCTCAGTACAAGAAAGACACTCAGGAGACAGTCCAGCAAAGGGCCATGAAGATGATCAAAAGTCTGGAGCATGTCTTCTATGATGAAAGGCTGAGAGAGCTGGTACTGTTCATCCTGGAGAAGAGAAGGCTTAGGGAGGAATCTCATCAATGTATACAAATACTTGAAGTGAGCATGTAAAGAAGACAGAGCCAGGCTCTTTCAGTGGTGCCCAGTGACAGGACAACAGGGAATGGGCACAAAGTGAAACACAGGAGGTCCTGTCTGAACATCAGGAAACAATTTTTCACTGTGAGGGTAGCCAAGAACAGGCACAGGTTGCCCAGGGAGGTTGTGGAGTCTCCATCCTTGGAGATATTCAAGAGCCATCTGGACATGGGCCTGTTTAACCTACTCTAGGTGACCCTGCCTGAGCAGGTGTGTTGAACCACATGACAACCAGAGCCCCTTCCAACCTCAACCATTCTGTGATTCTGTGATTCTGAAAATACACAAAAAATTCTACATAAGCAGTAACTTTATGGTATACTACTAAGTGATATAGAACAGCATATTACTAATCTTTAGAACTTAACCTCCAAATGATCTCTTGTTATATTTATTGTTTGGACAAATATAATCTAGTGATTCTCCACACACACATGCCTTTCAGAGAGCCCATACAGAGTTTTCCAGAACTTCTAAACTGCAGTTTGTCTGAACTGGGCTGTAACTTGGTTTTCAATTTGTTTTTTTTCTACGAACTAAGGATCAGTAGCTTTATGCTCTTGGCTTCTTGTGTTTAGAAGAGCTGCCTTCTGTTTTCTGATGTCACAATATTAGTCAGCAAGAGGGGATTATGTTAGGTAAGGTGAGAAATATTTGCTTCTTAGGAGACTTTTTCAAAGCAGAAAGCAACCCTCTAAAACTGTAAAAAAGTACAAGTGTTCCTACCTGCTTTTTAAAGTCCAAGTAAAATCATTAGATTTTGATTTTGGGTATGCCACTTTGAAATTTTTTCTTGCATTCCTTTTAGTCCTTAGCCAGACTATTAATGAAGATGCAGCATTCTTACCTTATGATGTATGCAGGTTAGCATTCATCTATTTTCTTATACTACTACTCACATTTAATAATAAAACAGCTTATTAATTTGCATTTCTAACACTGTTTGAATGTTAAAAATGGAAATGCTTTGCCAAAGAATTAATTCCATTAATATTTTTCTGTTTTTTCAAGTTAAAAAAATTCCTCAAAGATCATGAATAAACATATATAAGAGAAAGGAAGAGGAAGAGGGGGCATTCGTTATTTACATTTGTCTTCCAGAGCAACTGCTATGCGTACCGAAGCCCTGCTTCTTGGGAAGTGGCTGGACATCGCCTGTTGATGGGAAGTAGAGAATAAAATCTTTATTTTCCTTTTGCTTCTGTGGATGGCCTTTTGCTTTTGCTTTTTTTTTATTAAACTGCCTTTATCTTGACCCATGATTTTTTTTTCCATCTCATTTTCTCCCTGCTTGTCCTGCTGAGGAGGGGAGTGATAGAGAGGTTTGATGGCACCTGGTGTCCAGCCAAGGTCAACCCAGCACAACATGAAATATTTCTTATTAAGAAAAATATGGGTTTGGTGGATATTTTCTAAATTTGAAAGACAAAAATCCTTTTTTTTTTTAGCCTGCTTGCTAGTTTGCTTGTTAGCCTGTATTTCCGCTGTTCAGCTGGGTGACTTCTTCTCCCTTATACAGTACTGTTCTGATCAAAATTGCCTCCAAGAATTTGAAATACTTCAACTTACCTGAGATAAAAAAGATTTTTTTGAACAAAAAATACTAAAGAAAAGGTTCACTGTGGACTTGCACAATGGATCCACCTGTCAAATTTTGACACTTTCCAAATTAATAACAAAACAAAAAGACTAAGCACTTCGGCCACACATTGTTCTGTCTGAAGAAAGCTCAATAGCTCAGATTCACCTGTTTCATTCTGGATATCACAGCCTGTGTATCTATTTGATGAGCGAAGCACAACAACTTTATCGTAAAATCTTGTTTTAGGTTTTCCATGTGTTATGCTGATAACAGTAAAAATATAATGTATATAAAAAGTAAGATTTTACAGTGTGTTTCACATTCAGCTCAGAAAAGGTAACATGACACCCAAGGACTTCTGAGAATCCAGGGTAGGATGGAAAGTGTCCTGAAGCCCACTGTACTCCAATTAAGTTTTCAGTGTCTACAGCCATACCAACAGTTGTGTTAGCAGTGATGAAATACAGGACTTGAGTCATCTACCAACAATAAATCAAATTATTTTTTGTAATTACTTGACACTTTAGCATGGTCTAAACAGATTTCTGGAGAAATGCTATAAAGCTCAAATCCTACTATTGCTGTTATAGGATGCCTGCAGATGGGACCCACTGCCTACAAATCATATGTGTTCTTCTAGCAATTACCCTAGACCTTCTTGGGCCTCACTACAAATGTAGGTGGGATGTGATAAAATGGCAATCAAGCTTGTCAGAGTGTGCCCAGCATGTCCATAGTTGGTCATATGCACCATTATGATCCTCTTAAATGATCTCATAATCTCAAGAAGCATAGACTTCCATCTACACATTCCAGAGGAGAGGGAATTTGGAAAAAAGCAAAGAGCTGAGCCTGTGTCCAACATATAGTGTACACTTAGCTTCCCTTTTTCCACCTTAGTCTGTTAATGCACTAAGCAACAAAAGTATAATGAAGGTGGGCACAAAAATATAAACATTTTTCCATCACTTTACTGTATGAAAGAGCTATTCTTTATACTGTAAGGACTTTGTTGATAATACTTTATAACTTCTCTAATCTTATTTGTTCTCCGAATAGATTAAATATTGAAGACTAGTTGCACAAAAATCAGCTTTTACTTAACGGTAGAAATAGCAGTCCCATCACTTCCAAAATGACACGATTTTCTAAGAATAAATTTTTTTTTATTACTTCGATGATGATAAATTATTCTTACTACTGCCAAGCTATAGATAACAAAGGGACAGTATCATCAGATGTTAACACTTCATGTAAAATATGGAAGCACTTCTAGCTTATCAAGCTAAAAATAAGCTGAAATTACTCATATAAAGTATGTGAATAAAATTACTCCTAATCAAAATGAACTGCCCACATAAAAAGCCCAAATCAACAACACAAAAAATGGAACTAAAAATAATGATGACAGCTAACCTATTTCTCTATAGAGTGTAGATATTTAGTACAGTAAACAGCTAAATATGAACATGCCTTCAAAAGGACACAGTTTGAATCTGACTTTCCTCTTCAGTCAATCTGAATTTTATCACTGGGAGTTTGGAGGCAATTATGCCACACTCAGCAAAAACTTTTATCTGAAAATCTTCCGTTTTCATAGAATCATAGAATGGTTTGGGTTGGAAGGGACCTTAAAAGATCATCTAGTTCCAATCCCCCTGCCATGGTCAGGAACACCTTCCACTAGACCAGGTTACTCAAAGCCCCATCCAACCTGGCCTTGAGTGCTTCCAGGGATGGGGCAACCACAACTTCTCTGGGCAACTTGTTGTGAAGAATTCACTCTCTTCTCAGAAGCTGGGATCTGCAAAACAGATTTACTCCTGAGCAAACCAAAATAAATTACTGGTTTGACAAGGACCATCCTGGAAGACTCTAGTGGGCACCTCTTTAGTTTCAGGGAGGGAGAGTGCGACTGAGCAGGACCCCAAGGCAGTCAGCGGTAGGACCAGCACACAGGCTCACTGCCTCTTTGCCAAGCCAGCAGCCTCACTGCCAGCAAAGGGCTTCCCTCCAGCTTCTTTTACTCAAAGTGGGTTGTGATTGTGTGGCTCCCTGCCTTGGAGGCTTATGTTCACTTTGCTTTTTCTCTGCAAGCAGAGAGTGAAAGTGACAAGACCATTCCAGGAGGGCAGCCAAGAAGATGTCAGTGTATTTTTCCTAGCTGGGCATAAAAGTGATGGTAATGATGATGATGATTTTTGCATCTCTGAAATTTTCCCATGGACATTTCTTCCATAAAAAGGCATTTTCTTTTTTAGAAAGCACATCAGTGGAAAAATTCTTGATATTAATCTAAATATTTTGGGTTCTGAAGTAGAAACAGTCTGTTGTCCCCTACATGAATTAAATATTAAAGAAATCACTGCAAGTCCTTTGTGTTTTGAAGAACTCAAACTTCACCCTGATTTTTTTTTTTAAAAAAGAGGAAATAATTGCAATATTTGCAGTCCTCATTATAACAGGGAAGTAAATTGCATGATTGAGAGATACTTATAAATAAGAATCGTTAACACAGCCATCTTAGATTGCAGTTTCATAATGTGTCCAGTACCTTAGTCTTTCCTGAAAATAGCATTCTGTGTTAGCCAAGACATCTCACATAAGAGGGATCATCATTTTGCAGCTTTAGGCTTTTGGTCCACTTTGAGTTCTGTGGACAGAAGCTATTCCCTGAGAAAGAAAGCAAAACTGGACTGCTTGTTTTTCAGACATACATAAAGCCAACATGAAAATAGGTGGAAAATGGGCATTTGTGCTTGTCAGGAGATGAAAGCATCTGAACAACATACTGGTTAGTTCCCTTTGAATGGTGATTTTTTTCATCTTCTTTTCTTTTGTCATTTAACTGAGTTCAGAAGCTGGCTTCTTTTATGCTTCTTTGAACTTAAACTGGTGGTAATTTATAACTTTTTTTTTAATTGTATAGCTATATTTGAAACGCACCTCAGCTGGCTGTCTCAAGGCCATTTCAAGCAACATGTTCTACACTGGGTAATTTGGAAAGAATTATATATAGTGTCTGTATTCTTTAATATTAGTTTTATTTGCCTTAACCATTACCAGTTGTTAATTTTTAATTTTCTCCTTCCGGTTACCAGTGTGCTGAAACCAGAAATGACAATTGCAGGACTATTCAATTTGTCTTCGTTCTGTGTGTTCTACATATTCTTAGTGCACTTAACCATCCTGTTACGTACTAGGCATTAACTTATTCGACAGTGTTTACTTATGCATTTGTACGATATTTCTTTGTCTCTCTGTTTTCTGATTAGTATTAATAAAATATCTTGTAGAAATACATTTTGATTGATTTGCAATCTTTTATTTTCAAAGATCGATGTTTTGCTTTTAAAGACCTTTTGTTCAGTGCCTGCTTTAGTGGACTTTCCTATGTCCTTTCCTATTTATCTGTATTTTGCAGCAGAATGCCCCTTTGCTAACATACACAGTGATGTTCACTATAAACATTAAAGAAAAAAATGTATTCACAAGTGCCACATTCAGTAAAGTTCTGTTAATGACATGTATCTGCATCCAGTCACAGCTTAACCTTTTAATCACATTTCCATTTATTAATATACATTCCAGGACATGAAATGTGTTGTGGTATACATACTAGTTAATGATGTTTAGAATAATCACTTGCTCATTTTCATAAAGCTTCCAGTTTCCCTTATTAGCTCAGACCTACTTTAGCTTCTGGAGAGAATGGCACTGGTATATTCATATGCGTAAGCTTACCATTGCTGAAACATACAAAATAATGCAGGAATAATGGCTATGGATTCCATTGTGACAGGCAATCAGATGAGACAGGTATCACAGTTGCCCATCAAAGGGGAGAGGTAGCTTTACAAAATCAACTCTTTCCCTAACTTTAAAGAAAAAAAAAAGTAAGAACAGTTGCATTGAAATGTTTCAATTCATTGTTTCAGGCTAAAACATTTTCAGAGGAAAAAAGGCACAAAATACTCAGAGAGTATACATAGAGAGGCTAAAATCTAATCTCTGCTTTGAATCAGATAGAACAGATATTGGAATATGGCGGCTCTTGTTACAAATTACCTGTAGTCACCATACTGTAGAATTAATCTTCTATTTCGCTGTTCATATAGAAAGGAAGATATACAAGAAGAGAATTTGACATTTTAAAAGAGGCTGATGCTATAATTTGGTGAGCAAGAAACTTGCCTGGTATGTGGGATGGAGTCTGTGGGAGCCTAATCTGTCATAAACAAGCAGATCAGTTACTCCCACACCCAAGTTAAATGTTCTAGCCAGTAGGTTATTGTCTGGGCATTGGGTAGGCTGAGATAGTATCTATGCCAGCCTTTTCACAAAAACATTCTCTAAAAGTGTCATGTTGATTCTACATCAAAACAATAATAAAATATTCTGAAGCTGCACACTTTCTCTTTTCTTTTATGAAACTGAAAAATCGTTTTCCGGTCAGCACTAGAAAATAATAAAATTCTCAGATCCCTTACTCAGTTTGTCAATCATGGAAGAATGTGAAAAATGACTTAGGTTACTGAGGTTTAATTCAGGGAAAACAGCCAAGAAATACAAGTAGAAATAAAAAAACAGTGCTTCTGCCTGTGTTTCTGTCTGTAGGCAAAGGAAAAAAAAATCTTAACTGAGTGGGCATTCATTTATAACTAAGTATATATACATAAAAGTATATATAAAAAAAACCAAGCCACAAACAGATATTCTGTAACCTGATTAGATCTGGCAACTCCTTGAAATCAGTAGAGAATTCACTGTCTGCAGCTTATTCCACATGGGAGATATTTAGATACAGTAACAATGGCTACCATTAAAAACCCTCTAGTTTTCTCTAGCTAAATCAAATTATTGTTTTAGCTTAACACTAGTGATAATCATATCACCATCTGTGAGTTTTGACTATTGAAATTAAACAGTATCTTACTTTAAACAGAAATAATTCTGTCTATATTAACAAATGGCGTGGCATAATATCCATAGGGTGAAATAGTTATTTCACAGAACCAGGCATCCACACTACAGTTCTGGGCATTTTTACTTCAGATTAGTTGTAGTGTGTTCCTGTGGACTGAATGGCCATAAGCAGCTGGAGCGTGTTAGACGTTGTTCAAGGCATCTTCCAGTCTACCTTTATTCAAAAAGAAAACCAGTTGACACATTCAGCAAGAGCAGCTCTGTGAACCAAAGCACAGCCTGCGAGTACTACTGGGAGATTAACTCCAGAAGTACATCTATCCTTACTAAAGGACAAATAAGGAGGCACTCAAGACAAGTAAAGAAGATGATATGACTTAGGAGCTAAGTTAAGGGTTTCCTCACACTTAGTGAAATCCTGTCTTTAGTGAAGCTAAAGGACAAATTTGCTACTGACATGAGCAACTCAAGTTTTTCTCCTCAGTTTCAGGAATCCCTGAACTCCTGAGAGAAGGAAAACCCACGAGTATCTGGTGAGGGGAACACTCACATAACAGAAACTATGTCATACAGAAATGAGATTTTCTCCCCACTTCCCTCAGTTGGAGAAGGAGATGAATTTAAAAAAAAAAATACTGTGAACAGTCTGCTTTTGAAATTAATCTCTCCACCATCCCCATTTCCCATGTACCACTTTACATTGCAGTGCAGTTCCAGAGCTTGAGAAGGGGAATCTTCTCAGATGAAACTGTAAGGAAAGTGAACTGTAATGAAAGACACTGAACTGACTGAAGAATTACAGTTGTCAGTACGTAGTTGTTCTGTATTTGATCACAAGAAGATGAAAGCTGGTAAACTGATAAAGATCTACCTCTACCCAGAACTGAAGAAAAAGAAGTTAAAGGAAAGCCAGGGCACCAAGACCACCCTTATAATTTGTAACTTTGAAAGTAAATGACTGATGCAAACATTCATCAGTTAAAAGGAGAAAAAAAAATCAATATTGTATTTGACGGGTATTTTTCAACAACCTCTAAACTTTTTGTATAACAAAAAAAAGTATTAATGAATAACAGTGAAAAACTGATGAAAATATTCATCTATTTAAAAAAACCCAAACTGCTCAGCTATTCAAGAACTCTTACCACACTTGTCATGTAGTTTCGTGATGCCAATCTTAAGTGGACATTCACCTGTATCACCCTAAAGACATCTCTTTTTTCGTTCTCATTCCACACATCTATTTGGCATATGTGATAAGTTTATGTCTCTCTCCTTATTCAAACACATCTTGAAGATATAACACCACTTGCATTATATGCTCTTTCTAATGTACTCATAAGCTTTTGGTTATTGCAGAATCTGAGGAGATTATACAAAACTGGAATATATCAATCTTTAAAATACCTTTGCTAGGTATTATCTCCACTATGCAGAAACTCACCGGTACAACCTTGGACAGGATGCCTGTGATATGAAGAAGCATGGAACGTACTCCAAATCAGAAAAAACATAGGTAGCACCATAATTGTCTACTTCATTTTCTGTGTGCTCCAATGAAATCCAATAATTCCTGAAAACTCACCTACCTTTGACAGATTTAGACCCTTTTACTGGTAGATGTAGTTAGCTAGATAATTAGATAGAGAAATATAGATTCTTTCAGGTATGTTACATATTCTGAAGTGTAGTCATAACATGTGACACTATACCTACACTGGCCTAGATGTTAGCAGCCTTTGTCTGTATTTGCTTGGAGAATGTAAACATGGTTTCGTGATAGATCCATTTATTCCACTTCACTGCTTGTGGACATAATCTGTGTGAACAGTAGCTCAGAAGTGGAATGGAGTTTGTCAGTATTCAGAGTACTAATAGAAGAAGCAGCACCAAAATTCACTTCCATGGCTGTGCAGAAGATGTCAGATCCAAGATGTGATGAAAGCAGCTGTCAGCCCATCAGGCTCACACAACTGGTGCTGGTCTATGCGGGAACATTTGGTGCAGTAGTGCCTAAAAATCATATGAAGAAGAGCTCTGTAAGTGAATAACATCAGTAGGAGAAAGGGTAAAGAACTTGCCACATTTGGGATTTGAAAAATGGGGACAATATGCGAGTTTTACAACCATTGTTTGTAATTCAACACAGCTGCGTGACAAAAGCTACCTTCTCCTAGAACAAATCCTCTGCCCAAACTGCTGACACACCAGACTCTCATCTTCAAAAACATGTACATAACTCATTCAACTGTATTGTAAGAATACGAAGTGACAAGAAATAACACCAAAGATTGCAAATTTTTTCCTTTTTAACTGAAAAGATTTAAATATCATTCTCATAAAAGCTCTTTAGGGAAGACCTTTTTCACCATGCAGACGGTTCAACAGTGGTGCCAGTTACCCAGAAATGTTGTGCAACCTCTGTCCTTCAAGGTGTTAAAGAACCAAGAGGATTGTATTGGGTCTGGCTGAAATGGAGTTAATTTTCCCCATAGCAGCCCTCATAGTGCTGTGCTTTGTATTGGTAGCTAAACAGGTCTTGCAACCAGTGTTTTGGCTACTGCTGAGCAGTGCTCACACAGCATCAAGGCTGTCTCTCCAACATCGCCCCCCCCCAAGGTCACCCCCAGAGTCCAGTAGGCTGGGGGCGGGCAAGATCTTGGGACGGGATATAGCAAGGACAGATGACGTAAACTGACCAAAGGGATATATCATACCATATGATGTCTGCTCAGCAATAAAAGCTAAGAGAAAGGAGGAAGGGAGGAGGGCATTCATTTTTACAATGTTTGTCTTCCGGAGCAACCATTATCTGTACTGAAGCCCTACTTCCTGGGAAGTGTCTGGACATCGCTTGCTGCTGGGAAGTAGAGAATAAATCTTTTGTTTTCTTTTGCTTCCATGTGGGGCTTTTGCTTTATTAAACTGCCTTTATCTTGACCCATGAACCTTTCATTATATTTTCTTCCCCTGTCCAGCTGAGGAGGGGGAGTGATAAAGCAGCTTGGTGGGCACCTGGTGTCCAGCCAAGGTCAACCCACCACAAGGGTAAAGCCCTGAGCAACCTAGTCTGACCTATAACTGACGGCTTTAAACCAGAGGTTGGATTCAAGATGTCCTGAGGTTACTTCAAACCTGAATTATTCCATGATTCTAAGTTTCTGCATTGTTTTAACCTCACTTAATTAAAATGAAATAGTATATCCATCTTTTTAATTAAGGGAAAGCTTAGAAGACCTGTATAGAAGTGAAGATATTGAGTGTACCTTCTATTTCTTAAGAAACATAGAACTGATCAGAAAGCTAGATCTGTTGGGGAATAGTCTGTGACATGGGATGTTGACAATACACTCTTGATAAAGGAACAAGCAAACAAACAAACCAAGTCCAGTGGCAAATGATTAAAAAATTAAATTATTTTTTGTGTAATCTCTGTTTCCCCAACCTGTCATTCATACCATGTGGCATAAAGCCAAAAAGTCAGCAATCTGGCAGCTCTTCTTTACCTCTTTCCAGTAAATGTATGCTAGGCCATTTGAACCATCCGCTGCATAGTGCTTTCTAATGGGAAGAACAGTGGACAGTTGTCGACATCTGTGTTGTAACGTCATTTAGGGGCATATCAACTATCAGGGGGAGGGAAGGAACAGCAGCAGCAGGAACAAATACACTTGGGTTGGCAGGAGATGGGAACTGAATGTGAGGAGAAAGAGCAAGTAAAATGGCATTTGTTTTGCATTCAGCCATTCTACAAAACAGTGAACTGAAATGCGAATGTCCAGTCCTGTCTGACTTCTTAGCTTTCTAGTCAACCAGCTTTCAACTACTTATGGAGCTTTCTGGAAGTAACCAAACCAAATAAAACTGCACCAAACCATATAGTTCTATTTCATCTTCAAATGAATAAAAGGAATGAAAGGTTTTGTTTTATGTATGTTACAATTCCACTGATTCAGTGGTTGTGCAGAATGAGATGCATGTGTACACTTAAGTATTAGATGCCTAAGGAAGCAATGTGTCATTTCCTACATAGACAATGGTGACAAAGGAATGTTTATGAGGCTCCCAAAGAGATGTTCAGCTACCTACGTAATCTCATTGGCTATGTGAACTTATTTCTTCTTGTATTTTAAATATCAGTGAGAAAGAAATTAGTAAATACTAACGAGAAAAGATTTTCATGTCTTGACTGGTGAAAATAAGTGAAAGAAGAATATTAAAAGAGTTGGGAAAATGAAGAAAAGATAAAAAAAAGAAAAAAGTTTTGAGTCAGAGGTTGTTACTGTTCTCTCTAAAGTGATCAAGTGCATTCACATTTGGTCTTTATCAGTCTAAGATCTACTAAACTATATACAAAGAGTCAGTAAGGATGCTTGTAACCTCTGTTGGCTGACACGTAATGAAAAATCCAGTGAAATACACATATGCCACTGAAAAAAAGGCCAAGTAACAACTAAAGAGGCTAGAGTTACACTTCACTGAAACAGAGAATACTTTACTATCTAGATGATTCCCAGTTAACAAAAATGCATTTATATATCTGTGAAGAAAAATAGACTTTATTATTCTAATTATTTCTAAATTATATTTAGAAATATTTCTAAATTATATTATTTTTAGGAACTTGATAGAAAGAGTTTCAGGACAAATATTAAACAGGACGCAATCCCTTCAATTACCAAAGTAAAGGTTAGATATAAAAGCTACTACCAGCAGCTAATCAGAAGGAAAACAGTAAATGAGGTGAATGAGAGAGAAAGATTTCTGAAATAATATTTTCTAAAAAAATTAAGCACAGTTTTTACTGTATTTTTTACTTACATTTTTTTTAAACATTTGTGATAATGTCACCTGTTTTGGATAGTATAAAAAAGACTTGCATTTATGTTTTCATCTTAACATGTCCTGAATACATTAAGAAATTGGGCTACTCCTCAACAAGGTGTTTGACAAATCTGCAAACTGGACATCTTACCAAATAGCCAAGCTCTGGAACACATCCTACACTGTACTCAAAAAGTAACAGAATGGTTTATCCTTTAAATTGGACAGACTAAGAATAACTAGTACCAGAAGAGATAGTGGGAATTTGTATGAAGATCCATTAGTCTAGTAAAAAATATTTTGTTAGGACTTGATATATGTGGCTGGAAATCCATGAGCTTCTTAATGATGTTGAATTTCTTATTTTTTTCAGAAAGGAGTTGTTCTATTGCTATGAACGTAAGTGTGACAATTCTGGCTCTAAATTCAATCTTGAAGGAAGTTGAAAACTGAATCTGCATCTCATCATTCAGTCTATGTCAATGTCCTGGACCATACTATAAGTAACTATTCTTTCCAGTTAGACTACACGAGACTTTCAGAAGTTCATTATTGGTGAATGTTTAATTTTTACAGATGTTATAAAGCCTGAAAGAAACCTTCAATATCCTGTCTGCCTCTCCATAAAATTCATATGGTATTCACTACAACTGACTCATTTTTCTGTTAGGAAATAGTGATGTAAAAAGAAACAGCCCACATGGATTTGTCAAGAACAACTTACCTCAAATGAATTTAGAGGGGTTCTTTCTTTCTTGGTTGTTTTTGTTTTTTTTTTTTAACAGACCTACTTTCTTAGTTTATGAGAACAAGTGGATATTTTGACTTTAGCCTGTCATTGCATCAGTAATGATTTTGGTACAGCCCTGTACATCATTAGAAAACTAAAGAATAAAATCTGAATAAACTAATCAATGTGGGCATTACTGGTTAAAAACATATATTTAAAGGTTATATATCAATGACTTGATGTGAGTATTCAACTCCGGTAATTGATTTCCTTGGGATTTTGTCCTTGTCTTGTTCAGTATTTTCTTTAATAACTTAGAGGCTAATTACAGAGTAGTTTAAAAAATCTGTGAAAGTCTCTAGAAATTGAGGGGGTTCTTTGGGAAACAGAGCAAAAATTCAACATGATTTTAATAGCTTGGAGAAGCAATATGAAATTATCAAGCTCGAATTCAATAAAACCAAAGGAAAAGTATTTGGAGGAGAAATCAAAACCTANTCAAGCTCGAATTCAATAAAACCAAAGGCAAAGTATTTGGAGGAGAAATCAAAACCTAAGAGGAATAAGTGTGTAGGCAGCACTTGGTGGACAAGGATCGGGATTTCTAATAGAGTTTAACACCTTATACAGATTATCAAAAGTTAGCTTCAGAGATGAATGAAAATGATCATAATTTATCATTTGATAAATTTGAAGTAGCTGTTGCACTGCACTTGAACAGGAAAACTTCCAAGAATACAAAGAAGTATTGTGAGGCTTCCAAACTAATACTTTAGAGGCTTACTTAAAGAAACTTTGAGGCAAATTAGAGAACATAGAGAAGAAATCAACTAAATCTATCAGTTTGCTTATCAAATTCATAAGAGAATTTGA
>VYZW01025941.1:2885-15569 GCA_013401315.1 Balaeniceps rex
CCTTCCCCTGACTGAGGAGAATGATTCCTATGGCCGTGTGTATACATCAACCCTGCATCCTCTGCAGAACCATAACGTCCAGCCTTCTCCTCACCCCTCTTGATCATGTGGTTTCAGGAATACATGAACCCTTGTACACACAATCTTAATTGCAATATAACCAAATGTACTACACAGAGCCTGATTCTCCTTGCAGGCTTGTAACCTACTGTGAGTAACAGGAATTCGAGCAGCTGGAAAAGAAAAGGTCTAGAACAACAAGGACAAGCTTTTCTGGGAAACACCCCACTCTTCACAAGCTTACGCTATTCCAGTATATTCTTATGTTTTAAATCTATTTATAATGTTGCTGAATATTTTGTACCTTAAATGATATTTATTATCAAAACTATAATGCAGCATGAGTCACTTTCCAATAAAACCAACTGTAGATTACATGCCATTCGAATTCACCTGCCTTCTGCTGGGTTCTAAATCCTTTCAGGCAGTAGGGGGAAAAGTTTAATTTAAGATTTTAATCTTTTTCATATATTATAGCATTTCTATAATGGATTTTGTGCTTCTGAAAACTAAAAGATTGACAGCTCAGGGTATTATAGATTTATTAATCATTGCTTAAATGGGTAGGGTGAATGCTGCTAAGCACTGCCAAAATACTTGCTATCCCAGCCTTGGAGGCAAAATACTTTTTCTAGGTGACTTTATTTTTAATGCCAATTGACTTTACTGTGACTGCTATGCAAGGAAACAACATCTTAAATAATTAGGAAAAGGAGACATCAAAAAAATTCCCTGAGTTCATTGATAAAACACCTATTGTTGTTATTGCAATATGCAAACATCTGAAGTTTCTAAAAAAATTGTCCTCATTTAAACTGAAAAAAACAATATCTAGAAACTGGAAAACACCTTGCTGGAGATGAACTACACTAGACAGAAAATTGTTGATTTACAACACTCTCGTTGTCCCACAATAACTACAGCATACCATTTTTATAACATCAGTAAAGTACATGAATCGCTTAAGTTATGATCTATATTAACAGAACAGAGCACAGTCTCTCATATAGAAAGATGCTATTATTCAATTATTCCTTCTTAGCCCACCTCTGTAGCAGGCCAAGACAACCTGGTGATGTTCAGTGGAAGAGTACCAAGAAGAAAAATATTTCTGGGCCCTTGCTGACCCACCCTCCTGCAAGGTAACATGCCCACATAATGCTATCGTGCTCTGGCAAATAAAATTTACTCAATCAGGTCAAAGCTAGCACAGGATCTCTGTGTCACACTCTTATACCTTTTGTTAAAGGAGCTCAACATTGCATACCTGCAGGACAACTGGACATTTTAATTGCCAGGATAGCTATCAAGACATCATCAACCCAAAAGGTTGGCAGGTTTCCCTGTCAATAACTCAGGTTAGTCTGAACAGAAGGGAGAACTTATTTTCAGTGTAATTGTTTTTTTTTTTTTCCTTAATACTTGTACTCAATAATAGTTTACAAGATCAAATTAACATATGGATTTTTGATCAGCTAATCCTCACAATACCCATGTAAGTATATAGGTCAATATTATTAAAATAATATGTCTCTAGGAAACAGCAGCTTTAGATACTGGTTATTTAAATCACACAAACACTAAAACCAAATACAAAGAATAAAAATATCAGAATGATTCAGCTGTCTCCCTGAATATACTAATTTTTCCATCCTTTCATTTTGCTACAAAGTTCTACATAGAAATACATTTTTACCTGGCACATCCCAAGCTAGAAATATAGAATATGCATCAATTACTGTGACATTATATGGGACATGAATTTTCTCTGGTGTTCCTACTGGTGTTTGTATAACATATTTATCACTAGTGTTGCTGCCGCCCCAAGTGCTGGCTTCCAGCTGGTAAACATATCTGCGCAAACACAAAAAGATCAAGTAGACACTACGGTTAGAAGCTTTAGGCATATCAGTAATAGAACATTTCCATTTTCACCAATTTAAAGTGAATAGACTATACAAAAAGTATTACAAATACTGCATTAGTGAAGATTTTCACCTTTAAGTTTTCTTAATGTGACAAAAGTAACCCTTTACTTATCATAATAATAATTTTAATATTAAAATTCACATTAGCTTACGTAAGAGAGAGAATTATTGACTCAAAAAGTGTGAAAACCAGTTTCAGAATGGCCTCTATAAAAATAGCAGCAGCTGCTACTTTTGAGCCAATATTTTCAATATGCACAGAAACATTATAAACCATATGCAGTGCTGTCTGCCGTATAAAGACTTAAATTTTTCTAAGTATATTCCATGAGGGAAAAAAACAACCAATGAGCCACCAACAACCACCCAAGAGGAGGAAAAAAAAAAAAGCCTCCCCCCTCTTTGAATCAGAATGGCCTATTCTCAGAAAAGGGAAAAAAGAGAAATTCTTTGATTAAGGCTTTCCAACATTTGGAAGCCTCCTAAAAGTGCTCTACTGATTTTTCAGTAATTAAGTAATATTGTAGGAGTTTTTTGTTTTGTTAAAAGAGTAAATTATATTTTGTACATTTTACAAACACACGTACATATGTTTTGAACACCTTTCACATATTACCAGAGCTCTTTAACATGCCTTACCTACTGTTAGGCTGCAGGTTAACATCTGTGAAATTCAGGTCTGGACTGCCACCCAGGAAAATCTGTTCTCCATCACGAAACAATCGATACTGAGTAATGAGTCCATTGGGTTTCTTTGGTTCACTCCAGTAGATTTCCACTTCTGTTGAGCTGACTATGATATGATGAGGTTTTGGCCATACCCCTATTAACATCACAATGACACTATTTCAATTTTATGACAGAAACATAAAGGTTTTTTTTTTCCTTTCCCACAGTTTGTGCTGTTGTTTTCAGCAATGTAATGAAAGCATAAAACATTGCCAGAGAGAATGACAGAATTTAACACACTTCTGTATTTATCCTATATCAAATGCAACCAACTAGACAAGGTACAGATTAATGGAGAACAAGGCCAAAGGCTGCAGCCTTTATATGCCCAGTTGTCTCTGCATATTTATTTGTGCTTTAAAAAATATGCATCTGCTAATTGTAACCTCACTAACCTAAAGATGAACTTGGGGAAATTGTCACAAAAAGAAAGTAGAAATGCAGTGCCAGGCAGTCAGTTTAAGGAGCGTGTTAAGATACAAATATTCTGAGAGAGATGGATTCTCTTGTGTAAATTTATACATGATATCTTGATGAATGATAGTGGAGTTTTGCACCTTGTTAAACCGTCAGAAAATAGAAGCCCATATGACCATCTTTTTGCAGTTCTGTAAGAATGCCTTTTTCCCTTACCATGAGGAGCAGCTTGTAAAGTTTGACCTGAAAGTGGTTGGCTAGAAGCACACCCAGCAGATGTGCATGCAGTAAGCACGAAGCTGTAATTAGTGTATGGCTGCAGACCTAGAAAGAGCAAACAGAGGTTAGACTGAGATGTTGACATCAGGCATCCCAAGAATTGTATCACTACATAGAAAGTTACTGGATTTAAAGTTAACTTTTAGTATTGTTGGCAAACGTAAAATATGAACTATTCTAATTTTACATCTGAGTAATATTGAAATGGCGAATTCTTATTAATTTAGATATATATCCACTACTAGTTTAAAAGACCTGACAAAACAATTCAGATTGAATGTGTGTCTATGCTGCAATGGATCTATAGGTGTCCCTCACATAGACCTATCTGAATCAGCTTCAAATCAATTAACTTAGATGGCACTTGCAGCGTAGTAACAGTCCAGATCTCAGCCCAGATTACCATCTGAAAATTTACCCAGTCTCTAAGGTGTGTTTCATTGGGTTTTTTAACCTATGCTTCTGCCTGTACAAAATGGTTAAAAATTAACTGGAAGGCACTTAAACATTCTTGGCACAGGCATAATCTCCATCACTGCTAATGGCCATAGAAGTTCAAAGGTTTCCAACAGATAGGCACCTGAAAGTGTAATTGCTTAGAGTTTTGGACTTGAAAAGCTGAAGAGGCTGTAATGTTTTGAAAATTTATTACAAATATATTTGCAACAAAAAGAAAAGATAATAAAATACTCTCTTACTCAAAGACGAAATTTTGAAATATGAAATATTGCAAACAAGTCCAAAGATACTCTGTTCTTGCCTCCTTCCCAACTTCTATTTGTTCAATTTTTTTCCCTATTTTTTCCTATTTGTTACAAGATTTTACTACAAATGCTATAAAGCAGTTAGAAGCAGGACTGACAAGCAAGCCTTCCCCATTACAAGATATTATTTTTAGTCACTTGTAATTTTTTAAGAACTATTATTTCAGCTCAAACCTTCTATGCTGGACATCCTTGAATGAGACTAAAAGAGAATATATTGCTTTGACCTTTCCTTGAAAATTTTCAAACATCCTTGTGCTGTGTGTCAATGACTTCAGATTTGACATCAGGTTGCCTGCAGCTTAAGAATTTGACTTTAGGACTCCTCATAAAATTGTACCCAAAATTTGGCTAAGATACTAAGCTTTTAAAATAGCCATTTCTGCACATCCATTAAAGGCTTCTTACAGTTAAATCGTTAAAGATGCAGACCTCTGTGAGCCTGTCTTGAACTCCTCAAAGCTCAGCTTTAACTGCTGATGAGACTGCCTCAGAGCACGCTCCAGCCCAGGTTACAGGGTCTTTGCTAAAATACTCTTTTCGGTATTTCTCAAAGTTGATCTTAAAAATGACATTACCAGGCACAGACACTGAAAACCTCTCTCTCGCATGTTTTCAAGGACCCTCTTGTCAACTTCTCATAATACATTAAAAAAAAGTTCCTGTTCCTGAATGCAAAGGGGACAAACAGTGCAACAAGAAGAAAATTATACACAAAAACTCTGTGAAAATATTACGATTGCAAAACTGAACACTCATAAACTAGGAAATCCCAGCGTTAGGACATTGTACAAGACGAATTGACCCCCTTTGTATACAGGCTCCATGGCACAGTCCTATCTAAAATTCCCTCCAGGATGTGGTCTCTGGCCTGCCTAATTGTATGTAATTCCTGACTTTTTTTGTAGTGTCCACCCCGGAGCGTACAGTTGCTTTACTAACACCAACTGGCTGAGCATTGCAAATGGCTTAATGTAGTACCAGAAGAAAACCAAACAAAACCAAAAGACTTCTCTTGCTCAGAAACAAGATGCAGATACAAAGAAACAGAGAAACAAAAACCTTCCTGGACCTGCCAGGAGGCCATTTGGGATGCCTGGGACCTGGCTGTCAGAGTACCTGGTGTTATGCAAAACTTTATATATCCAAGCTCAACCCCTGGTGCCTTCAGCTGAAGCTCCAAGAGCTCAGGAATTAGCAATTCAGGCCCCAGGTCTCAGGCAGGGTGTCCAGAAAATAAAGAAGACGTAGTTGTGACAAGCTGTGAAAGCTTGAGATGTGTCTTCCTCGGTGCCACAGCCTGAACAGAAATGACTGCCCTGCAGAGCCAGGACAGAAGCCAACTGCCTCGATCCATGGACTGTCTCTCCTCTGGACCATCCCACGCTTAATTTGCTGTAGCTCTTTAATCCAGCATCCCACAGGATTTATGAGACCTGCCAGGGCCTGTCCCACCGCCCCAGCTGGGGAGCGGGGCTGGCTAGGGGCAGCCCCAGCCCAGGCACTTCCCTGGGGCTGGGCTGGGACATGGGCCCATGGGTGGTCCCGGCTTGGCAGGGCCCATGGCTGGGCAGGGCTGGAGGCTGGCACAGCTGTGAGCAGGGATTGAGGGCAGCAGGCTGGGCTGAGGTGAGGTCCTGGGCCCATGGGCAGGGCTGGGGGAAGGCCCCAGGGGAGGCTGGCAGCAGCTCGACAAAGAGCCGATGCGGGAGCACGCTGCAGCAGTGAGGCCTCCCTGTGCACTGTCACTTGGCCATCCTCCTGGGACACTGCTCCTTCTCCTTTCTTCCTTTTGGCAGCCAATGCTGCCACCCCCTCAGCGATCCACATTTTATCCCTCTAGGTTGGCACCATCCCTGTTGCCTCCCTCGCTGTGCTCCACACTCACACGAACTTCAGGCTTGTGCCTCCCTGACTTCTGCCGAGCAGAAGCTCTGGGCAGATGCAGAATTAAGCCCCTCTACACTGATATTCCCAGAAGGAATAAACCTACCAAACATAGCAAAAGCTGAGGCAGCAGTCCTACATACAGGAGTCTTTATATAAATAAATTTATTATTTATTCGTATTCCTCCCCAGAAGAGACAGCTTGAGGACTGAATGAGGCAGTAACCCTACGTACAAATGACTACACTACTGCGTAATGCAGACTGCTCGTGTGAATTGGCTGAATTAGGATTATACGGGTCAATTCGTAAGTATTATACAGGTCAATTTTTAAGTGCTTTGCTTTGTGACCTCAATAACATACTTCTGATGTAGCTCATGTGCCTAATTGTAATTACTTCAAGAACAATGCAATTCTGTGACAAGAAAAAAGTCTGGGCAAGATCTTTGTTTGTAAACAAATCCTCGCTTATAGCCATTACAGAGATATTTTAATTAAAATATATTACAAACAAATAGAGAGAAAGAATAAGCTACAGTTATGTAGAAAGGTAAAATGCTGAATGGAAGACATGCAGGCTGCTTACAAATTGAACAAGACGTGAAGGAGAGAAAATAAAGAGATGACTCAGAGGGACAGCCCTGGCTGTAACCTAATCATGAACTGGAGGAGAAGAAAAATCATCTGAATGCTGTGTATAAAAGTAAGAAGGGAAAAAATGACAGTTGCAGACTTGAGAGAGGCAAAGGCATGGAGGAAAGCCAAGTATTTAACATTTCAGGATAGAAAAGATTACTGTGGCAACAAATTACTTGAATTCCCCTAAAGGGAGTCATGTTCACTTTTAAAGGAAACATGCATAATAAAGCAATACTCATTTACAACTACACTTTAAAGAGAAAAATGGGCATTAAAAAGAGAGCACATGGTTTCACTAAATTTATTGGTGAAATTCTGATACCTGAAACCTCTAGTCATACATGGAGCAGTCGCAGCAGATTTTTATCTAGATTATTAAAGCTTTGCATTAAACTCCTTGTCTTATGTATGCTTTGGAAAGCTCCGTGCAAATCTATGTATGTGATTAATAATAAAAATAACAAGTAAGATAATCTTGAAACATAAACACCATTTTGCTTTTCCAATTTCTCTGCTTGATTGTTCACTAGAGGATACTTCTCCCCTCCTTTTCTTTTTTGGCCTATTATTGTGTTGGGGGGTGTTTTGTTTTTTTTTTTAATTTAGCAGTCTATTTTGTTATTGCAGGATTTGGCATTTGCCAAAAGGCTGTGAAACAGTGTTTTTTTAAGAATGCATTCTTCTATTAGCCAAATCAATTCCTTCTGATACTGTTTGTCTCCATTTGTGGGTATGGCTCCAGCAAGGTCAGTAATTAGCTCCTAGGCTAACACTCATGGGCCCCACCGTGGGAATTTTACTCAGGAGGATGTCAGATTGCTGACCACAGCCTCACACAACCCCTCCACCCCCAAGAGTTTCCTTTAGATAAATATTGCTAATGATTCAGTGCTGCATGGAGATAGAGTTGACCAGTGACAACATTTCTGGATCTCTTCAGTGTTTGTTACCCTGTAATGGAGAATATGTTCAGATGAAAGAATTTCAAACCATTCAGTCATAAAGTATTTCTTAATATTGTTTCTTTTACTAAAATAAACATCGATGATCTTGCTTGGCTTTTACCTAAAGATGATTGATCCTACAAATTCTCAGTGAAGCCTCTTACTCGGGATATTACCTTTAGTGTACTAAAAAGGGGGAGTTGAGAAGAATGTCTGCTATAAACCCACCTGCTGCTGCTGAAGAGGGCACTCTTAGCTTTCTTTTACAATTCCCCTAATTATTTTCTTCAGTCTTACCCTCTGCCTGGCCCCCACTGCAAAGCATTAGCAGGCCCATTTGTAAAGTAGTAGTAACACAAAGTGAAACAATGCCATAACTGTCATCCAAATTGTTCTGTACAGGGTAGTGGAAGTGTTCAGTAATAAATGATATAAAAGGGTCTTTTATTGACAAGCTGCCATGTGCTGTTTGCATTAGAGAATATGAGAAGATGATGGCTGCTGCCCCTAGGTCCCAGTGGCATTCAACTCAGTGAGATAGCAGAAAATGCTTCAGTTTGCTTAAAGCATTGATAACACCTCTAAATAATTAACTGAGGACTTCCTGTCTTCAATTACTTAATGCTTTTTTTAACATCTTGAGAGGATTATAAGCAATTTATGGATTTCACATGATGAGCACATTCACCGCTATTCCCACAAAGCATTTGTGGGATCATGTTTCCAAAGCTTTGATGTAATTAAAAATAAGCAGCAAGACAATGGTGCAGTGGCAAGGTGCTAGCCTTCTCGTCTGTTATTTGCAAGACCCTAGATTCAAAGTCTCAAGAAATACTAATGCTACAGCTTCATTAATGTTCAACTGTTGTTCAGGGAAAAGCAGACAATTTGGGGGAAAAAAAAAAAAAAGGAAGATGAGAAAATCAAAACATACATCCACAGGGAATAAGACAACAGTTCAAACATCTGAGATTATGTATGAAATAAATTTGATTGGTTTATCTTATTCTTTTAATTTAGAGAGCAATAATTATCCACATTGCTAAATTACTGCCATGAATTCCACGTTATTACCCAAGGAAGCTCCTGCAGAAAACAGTACAAGATTTGATTATGACTGTCAGGAGGAACGATCACTTATTTCACTCCTGTCTTAACGTGGCAGCATTGGACAGTGGCTTAATGGAACAGGCACACAAAAGGAAAAAAGATACTTGTTTCTCAGAAGGTAATTTCATTTCCTCTCCCTTCCAACTGGTAAGAAAAACAGTATTGTTTGTATTAAAATTTCACTTACTCTGGAGGTATAACTGTCTTTTAGGAAGGAAGCGGGAGCACGAGAAGTATTTTTCAAGTGGGTTTGATAAATCATTCCTTGTTGGTATAAACTTTACAGTATAAACTTACAACAACAATTCTAAAACACGTACTACCAACTGGCATACTCTAGTTAATATCTCATGTCCAGAAGCACTGAATATAGAGACAGGCATAATATACAGTTGATGAATTTCACACTTGAGCATGATATTGTCAAAGAGAAACAGTAATCCTTTACTCCTCTGTGAGTGACGAGTAACTACAGCAAGGACAAATTCTTTTAAAGCACTAAGGATCCACTCTGACTCAGGACTCATGTTTTGATGGGTGGTTGAGAGTGCCACATATGCTGTATAGGTTTTATATGCCCTGAGTCAACTTCTACTCTTTGGGTGGCTGTCATATGGTGTGTGTAATATATTAATCTCTGAGTTTCCTAGTTGGGTGGAGAAAAAAAAAAAGGGAAAAAATAACATATTTATGAATTCCTAAAAATCATAGATACAAGAATTTGATGAGCAATCTGAGGTCAAAGAGTGAAAAAAGATATCCCAGAATGTTTATGTTCCCATTTTGTGTTCAACAGAAACATTTTAAAGAATAAATTTACTTCAGTGTAACATTCAAATATAACTAAAAATTGAATATGTGAAAATAATACATTTGAGGTCCGAGGCAAATCTTCCCCCAAAATCCCTTGACTAACGCTTCTTTCAGAGACACACACACTAGTGAAATTTCACCAAGTAGTTAGAAAATGGGTATACGCAATATATAAGATTATAAACAGAAACCGTGATCTTTCCCTTTCTGTCTTCCTTTCCTTTTTTATTATCTCAGGCATAAAGTACTGGATCCTTCTTGCTCCTACACTGCTACACATTCACAGCAGCATTAGTGACTTCCACTTCATTACTGCACATTAATGACGGTAAAAGAAAGAGTTGAACCTGTGTGAAGGGATAGCAAGCCTGCAGAGAATATCTGAGACCTTGAGCACACCACAAGCATGCCTCTTGAGTCGAGCTGAATAGATTTATTTTAAAATTTTGAAATTAAATCTATGAATATTTTCAAAAACAGAGCCTGAAATGAAAGACTGAAAAAAATAAATTTAAGATACGTAAAGTCATGATAAAGCATTCTAAACTATGCACAGTACTAGGAATTTAAAAGTTACTGACAAACAGCATTTTTAATATGTTAATACTGTCTTATACCTTAAGGCCAGGACACTAGCCTGTCAGAGAGCTCTGCCTCCTTACCTGATACTGTGTGCTGCATTCTGCTTGCAGTGTCAGTGTATATAAGTCCTTTCCCTACTTGACTGATCTGGTACTCTCTGATGATACCATTTGGTTTCTTGGGTGCAATCCAGCTTAAATGTAATGCTGTTGAGTTCAAAGCACTGACGTCTGGTGGCTGAACACTCTCTGGGACTCCTTGGACAGTGACTGCAACTACCTGAAGACATATGAATTAAACAGCAATTTAATGTAATAGTACACTAGATACCATGATCAATGAGAATGTCACTTTTGTTTTAAAATGTTGTTTGGCCTGGCATATCATTACCAAGGGCCTGGAGAACTAGTTACTTTTTCTTTCTTTTTCACAATGAAATCTGACCTTGAATACATTACATAAGTCTATGTCTACAATTTATCACAACAGGTTCACCACGTTTTAGCTGCAGTGTATAGCACAGGGTGAAACAACAAAAACTGTATTGCTTGAAAACTCTTGATAACTCTCTTCCATATGGTTTGTCAGTGTCTCTGCATTTTAACTGCCTGATTTCATATATTTTAAGCACCAGTAAACATGGGGCTAAGCCTCCATATATCCCATGCAATCTGAACTCTATTGTAGTTATTTGCAACTCCATATTTTTTGTAAGGAAACCAAAGATTTTGAAAGCTAGAATAACTTTGCACTTGTTAAGCTCTTTCTACAAAAAAGAAGAAAAAGGAAAAAGCTAATTTTCTATTGACACATCTCTACCATCTCCTACAGAGGCATTTCCAAATTACACTGGTTTAATAAGTAAGTCAGACCTTTTTCTCTTTGAGAATCACTTTTCTTTTTCTGTTATTACCACCATAAAGTATTTATATTATGCTGTAAATATAAAATGTGCCTTCTATAATATATTGTCTTAGTGCACTTGGTGGAATCAGTCCCTACTTGCAGACTTCGGTGTTTGCAACAGTAAACTCCTTAATTACAGACAAGTGAAATAAGCAGGATTTATTAGCTCAGGCCAATGGTTGCAGCAACTGTGCCTACATAGCTTCCAGACCACAGCTCTGTGTGCGGGCAGAGGACTATGCACCTATCTCCATCCCTCTGCATTAGTGTTTCTTTTCTTATACTTTTGGCTGAGATTTGCACCAATAAGAAAAACATTTAAACACCTGAAAAAAAAAAACAACTTTTGAATCCCATAGTCATTATAATTACAAAGCTCAGTCATTATTGCCCACCTCTGCCCCACAGACCTTATAGTTGCAATCCTAGAAATTCATTTTCATAGAGGCAAGGATATTATTGTGAAAAAGAGGTCACTTAAGAAATAGTTTTTCCAAATGATGAATAAGGCTGGTACTTTGCAGAATAGAAACTAGAGTTGGTTAAATAGTAATGCTGGTGAAAGGCATCCATGATTGAAAGTGAAGAAATTCCGTTTGCTTAAAACTGAAGCAGGGGCAGGTTGTACACAAAGGGAGTGTAAAGCCTGAAGCAGGTGTAGACGTGGAAAGCCACTGAAGGGTAATACTCTGGAAGGAGCGTCTAAATAAAAAGGTTGTTGAACAAATTGATAGACTAGACTGAAGCAGATAAACTAAGAAATACCAAGGAAGACGAGGCTATAGACCTCCCAGTGAGAAGCAAAGATTTAATTTCAAGGCTTGGAGAAAGTGGTTTTTAATATTCCTTACTCTATTCTATCATGTGCAGCTTTCTCTTTAACAAACATCAGTTCCTACAGTGCAATTTCAGCTTTGCCAAGACTGAGATACTGCTTTCTTCTTCCGCTTGCTTGTATCAACCTTAGGTTCCAAATAATCACCTGTTAGTAGTTGAATCCAAATAAGATTATTGATGTTTTTCACTTGCTTACTCAATAATCATCATGTCTTCAAATTACACCTTTCCAAAAGCATTTTTATGTTACTACATTGGCTGATAAAATTCTGGCACCAGTTCCATTAAAGACCAATTTACTAACCTTGCTGCTGTCTGCGCAACCAGCAACAGTGCAGGCTCGCAGCTGGTATGAATATTCTTGGTATGGCTGGACACCACTTGTGTCTGTGAAGCTCATTTCTGTTCCTCTAAAACGCTCAATGCCATTTCGGAGAATGATATAGTGAATAATAAGACCTATTGCAGAAAGAAAGTTTTCCCTTTTGTTAGCTGAGAAATCCTGTGTGATGGTATACTATAATAACCTACTCTGCCCACAGAAAGTATTAAATGAAATCTCTAGGCGACCCTGTAACTGACAATCACCGTTTTTAAATGGCTAATGTAAATTACCAGCTACTCTCCTCAACCTCCACATCAACATCTCAGTATTTTTCAATTTTTATTGAGAGCTATTCCAAGTTTTCTCACTCTTTGAAAATCATAAGCAAGATTTCCTCAAACATGAGTATCACCCACTCCCCCCCACCCAAATCCCCCAATATTTTATAACATGATTGTGATTT
>VYZW01025966.1:13291-33381 GCA_013401315.1 Balaeniceps rex
TAACTATATTTTACAAAAGTGAAGATTGAAATATATTTGAAGTGTCTTTCTTGAGCCTTGTCTTGATGTAGCTGAGACAGCCCACACCTGCCACTTCAAACTTTTTTACTCAATTCATTTCTGCTATCATTTAAGAAGCCTATTTAGATTTCTATCCTGAAAACATATTAAGTATAACACTGTTGGAACAATATGAATCTCTTCCATGTCACTTGCTAACTCTGTGTCCCTCCTTCTCTCTCCTGTTTCACATGAATTTTAAAAATCTCAATACAATGTTTATATTTTACATTTACTGTTTTTACATTATACAAAATGTGAGTGCCTCATAAATCAGTTATATCAGTTATATATATCAGTTATATACACAGTTATATATACAGCTACTCGGAGAGGAAGAAGGTAATTTTCTAAAGGAAACTCAAAATGATAGGAATTTAATAGCAATGAAATAAATGAAAAAGTCTCCATCTGTGATTTCATCTCAGGAAAATATAGTTACCACTGACATTTTAAAGCTCAGTTTCAAACCTGACATAACAAGATGAGCAAGGAGTCCATAATCAATAAAATAAAGGGAGACAAGGAACTGAAAGATCCTTTCCTTCTTAGTGCTCTCCAGAAAGGACAAATACTTTAATTTCAAAATGGGAAGCTTACTTACTGATTTTTAGCATTGCAGGATGATACACTACAACAAAGGTATCTGGTAAAAAGTGCTTCTCCAAAACTCAAGATTCATAGCAGGTTATGACAAGATACTTAAAATAATTTTTTTTTTTTAAGAAACCATCACTCAGGCAACAGTATATCTGGAGGTTTAAGAAACAATTCTCAGGTAAATTGAAGGTATATGTAATCACAGTTGCTTTCTTCTAATAATCTTTCCAAGGAAATAAAGAAAAACATACATAATAATTGTCAATAAAATGTCACTATTAACATAGAGTGACCATAGAGAACTTGCAATAATATAGCATAGAAGAGAAATACTGTGATACTGCTGTCATAATTAGAGATGATTGACGAGATTAATTCCTTTTTCCCAAGAACATTAGTTTAAATTTGAAAGCAAATTTCATGTCACATTTGTAACGTTTTTATGTTTGCTTTCCATGAAACATCGAGCTTAGTTGGCTGAAATAGTGAATGTAAACCTACTCAAATATACTTAAGTATTTAAGTATATTCGTGTTCCTCTTGTCTTCTCTTTGCTATAGTTTTGGTTTTCTCCAAACTAGTTATAAACTGAGCCAAACTAAACTATTCATGTTAGCCAGAAATTATCCACTACAATTAATTTTCCATCAGGAAATCCAGGTTTTAAGAAATTGAAACAGATAAATACTGGAATTTCCTCCAACGTTAAGATTTCTACTTTTTGTTTCCTTTTACCTAAGATAAAAATGACAAACCAATCAGTTTTGTCAGACATCTGTAAGAATGCAGTTAGTTTGCTTGTATATTATTTCCCCATCCTGTCTTCTGTTCCAATAATTTGTGTCTCAGGAATTTTCATCTCCATTTGCAAAGAATCCAGTGCAATATCATCTTCAAACCCACATGGAATCTCTTGGAGTTAATGTAGTATAAATGTTTATTCATAATCAAAGAAACACTTTTGAAGCAAGCACAGAACAAATGATGTTTCAGTTCTGATTATCTGCCATGAAGTATTCACAGGGCATTCTAAAAGGGGAAATATTTCCTAATTAAAATTAAGAAAAGAGGTTTGCGCTTTCACTCCAGGCAATTAAATGTAACATTTGTATGCATATAATTCCATGGGAAACAAAACCCAGGAAGTGGCTGTTTGAGTGTCTATTAATTAAAAAATCCAACACTTCACTGGTTGTACTAGCTGGCCTTTTAGACAGTCTCTGTACGTTAATAATTGAACTAAAGCGTATACAAAATGATACCAATGAAGGGCTGCTTAAAAAGAAATCTCTGTTCTCTTAAAAAAAAATCTCTGTTCATAGTAATCATCAGATTTTTTTTTTATTTCCATTAATAAAGATGTGTAATTCAAAAGGTTATATGATTCCAGAATAAAAAATTCCAAATATCAGATCAACCAAGTACCCATCATGTGCACAAAGTGACAGTAGGATTTGGTAGCCTGCTCTGTGTGGTGCTTTTTTTGTGATTGCTAGCCTAAAAATTGAAACAAAGCCAGAAACCATTATAAATATATAGAAAGTATTTACTTTGTGAAAAATTCTCCTGTAAAAGAAAATGGAAAATTGTTAGAGTACTGTCATCTGCTACTCAACCTGCAGTTACCTTTAGATAGAAAGCAAGTTCAACTAAACCCTGTGAAACAACAGAGTGCAGAGCCAATGGTCCATTAGTGTAGCTAGATCAATATAAAGAAAAGAAACATGGGCTTCATTTCACTCCAACACTCTTGAAGATGACCTGATGAAGATTTGTCAGTTTTATATAGGAGGATTTGCCCTGCTCATCCTCTTTATTTTCTCAAAAATTGTACAAAGTGAAATACAGCAAAAAGTCTAGGGGGGAAGAAAGTACAGTTTGAAGACACTAGGCCATTCTTGCTTCTGGTTTCTGTCAATAAAAGAAACCTAATCAAGGCCTGATTTGTAAGGCTATGGGGTTTTTAAGTGTATATTTTCACACTATGACAAAGCTTTATGCTTTTTGTAGTACTACAGTGCTCCTCCAGTGTGCTGCAAATTTTGAACAGGATGTTTTCTAGAAGTTTACGTATTGGTTAAACTTATTAGGCAGCATTTTATGTTCATTTTTGCACTGGTACTGTAGAATTAACCATACTGCCTTTGGCACAAAAAAAACCCCAGTCTGGCTCATTAGGTGAAATTAGAAAGGAGTAATGGTGGAGTTAAAGGGAAATGTACAAATGAGAAGTGTGGAGACAAAAATGGCACGCAGAAAAAAAATGGCATGCAGAAAAGAGAGATAGGATGAGAAAGGCATGATGGAAAGAAGTGGGTGCAGTGAAACAAGCTGGATGCAAGATAAATGGAATGGCTAGAAGCAGCTAGGAAAAAAACCCAGAAGGTGTTTGGCTGATTGAGATGTGGAGCTGGTCAGTATTTTTTTTAATCTACTGAAATTTCAATGATTCAATAAACTCTCCACCTCTGTTAGAGGTGAGAGAATTGTTTCATATTTTCTCTCACCATATATTTATCACTAAGTATATTATCCAAATAAGTAGGAGAATGACACTTGGAGACCTATCACAGAGGACTCAATTAACTCCAGAGATGTTTTATGTGAGAGTCGTCTTTGTACCCTAACTTACATTTGGGGATGAAAACTCCAGACAAACAGCTAGTTATAGGCAGAGAGCACAAAGCATTAGCAGTTCTGGCACTCTTAGACATTTGATGCTGTTTCTGTGTCTGACCAAATCCTGGTTTAGATTTGACGGAGACAGAGTCTTCAGCTCCCTTTCTTTTTTTTTTGTTTTTTCCCTTAGCTAAAAAGCAGCAAGTCCAGACTAGACCAGAAACAAGGCAATAGGTCAGATTTATTCAAAAATTTCAGACGGATGTTATAGCTTCCAGAAGCCATATTCTGATCCAGCTGTAAGTATATCCACAGTAAGTAGTATGGCATTCTTGGGTTTAAACAAGTACTTGAGACCAAAATCAGATTTTACAGAGGACACTAATGTTAAGCAGAATTCCTCTGGCAAAAAAATAAATAAATACCATTACACAAAATTTGCTGACTTTTTAAGCAAGCACAGTTAACATAAATTTGTTTGTTGTTTTTTTTTTAATAATTGTAATAAAAGGCAAGTACTCTGTATGTGTCAACATAGTAAATGTTAAGAAACTCTCTACATGGCACTGTTAAATAGCACTCACACTCTTGTTCAGTTTCATTTCAGCATTACAGCTGTCGATAATAGGAAACCAGTGTAGAATGTCTGAAAAACAAATATAACTTGATTGATTTTTTTTGTTTTAAATTAGATCATATGTATTGTGTCCAGATTTCCACTGTAAGAAAAAATACTGGAAGTTCTCAATAGTATTGTAATAGGTTTGCAGTTTAGGAGTTCTTTAAATATTCCTCTAACAGGCTATGGATAAACTGCCGACATATGCTGCAAAATAAAATGTATAGATACACAAAGTTTATGATAGTCTTGAAAGATTCTGAATTGTCAGAATAATACTTCAAAGGGATTTTTTTTTAAACTAAATCAAAGCACTGACTAATTGTCTCTGTGTGATTACAAGAAGATGAAAAAATCATGTTTGAAAGGACTACCTTTCAAGTTATTCTAACAAGACAGTCACCTAAACTCTTCTGAAATAAGCTTTCAGGGACTATAAAACACATCAGTATTTCTGTCTCAGAAACTAAAACTAAATACAAAGTCTCTAACCTCATTTAGAATCCGTTTGGATGTGATCATCATCATATTAATGGATGTAAATACCTTTGCTATCTTTATGCTACAGAAACAGGAAGTGATACTGCACATTTGGTGTTCATCATATATGCTCATGTCCAATGGTGGCATACACATTCCCTAGCTATACATGCTGTAAGAATATAATGGAAAAGGTACTATCTATCATCACTTGCTTCTGGGAGAAAAATACTACATATCTTGACCACTGCGCCAGTACAAAAAGTAACATACTCCAATTATACATACACATCCATACATGCATACCTGCACACATACATTTCTTCAAGAGCATGTCCAAAAACCAAGCTTGCTTACTTCTGTTGCACCTTTGTGACTGGGCTGTTTCTCCAATTTGTGATTTTATGTAAATCTTCTGCACTGTTTCCCCTTTTTACCAGGAAAAAATCCAAACAAAAGCAGAAACCCCACACTAAAACTTATCTGCATCCTTGTTTACAGGAGCTAGCATTTTCAAAGATGCCATAAAGATTCAAGTGCCCTGACCCTCTGTAAGTTAAAGGTGACTGAGTTTTCACCTCCTTTAAGCAGTTCTGCCAATCCCTCACTAAATTATATTCACTGGACACTGATCATTTACTATATGTACAGAAAATGGGGGGCTAGGGGAAACCTACTGTTACTTCTTGTTCTTTATGTTTAATCTTGGTTACACTAAAACATAACTGGAGCCTAATTGTCAGTATTTATAAGTGTTCACCCTGCCTTCTCATGTAAGAGAAAAAACTGCTTTCTTAGAGCAACATGCCACTTAAAAATATCCATATCATCTAAAGACTGCAGCATTACTCTTTATAGTTTCCTCGTCCAGTTGGTGTGTAGAGAATAACAATTATGAAGGGGAACTCTTTATTGTGTAACTATTATTGTCTTCTATGCTTCAAATTCTTTTTTGCATTTCCTCAAGTTATTACATTCTATTTGTTACTACTTTTTTCTTTTTCTTTATATCATTTCCCTGTGAGCAACAGTTAGCAAGGTGGTCCAGTATTTCAGCTTTCCCCCCCCGCCCCCGGTTAGATCTGTAACACTCACAATTCTAAGTGGCACCTACCATACCTGAAGAATTTTGAAAGGCATTTTAAGAGCTGTTAAAAAGAGGAGGCTGTTTATGCTATCAAACAGGGAGTATGTTAATTGAATTCAATCAGCCTGGAAAGGATAAAAAACACTATCAATCAGGCTTATGGTACCATAAATGGAGCAAAGATTTAATTCAATTTAGACTAACAGAGCTCAGAAGTTTTACTAATTAACATCTACAGGGACAGCAAACTGTGGCTGCAAAAGAGAGACTTACCTTTCAGGTAAGGGAAAAAAAAATCTCAACATGCTTCTAGGTATCATTAAACAACACATGACATCCTGCTAGGCCTGCAGCAAAATAAGCAACAACAATATGTTTCATACAATCACAGAATCAAAGAATGGTTTAGGTTGGAAAAGACCTTTAAGATCATTGAATGCAACCATTAACCTAGCACTGCCAAGTCCACCACTAAACCATGTCCCTAAGCATCACATCTACACATCTTTTAAATACCTCCAGGGATGGGGACTCAACCACTTCCCTGGGCAGCCTGTTCCAGTGCCTGACAACCCTTTCGGTGAAGAAATTTTTCCTAATATCCAATCTAAACCTCTCCTGGTGCAACTTGAGACCATTTCCTCTTGTCCTGTCGCTAGTTACTTGGGAGAAGAGACCAACACCCACCTCACTACAACCTCCTTTCGGGTCACTGTAGAAAGCGATAAGGTCTCCCCCCAGCCTCCTTTTCTCCAGACTAAATAATCCCACTTCCCTCAGCTGCTCCTCATAAAACTTATTCTCCAGACCCTTCACCAGCTTCATAGCCCTTCTTTGGACATGCTCCACCACCTCCATGTCTTTTCTGTAGTGAGGGGCCCAAAACTGAACACAGTACTCGAGGTGCGACCTCACCAGTGCCAAGTACAGGGGAAGGATGACTTCCCTGGTCCTGCTGGCCATGCTATTTCTGATACAAGCCAGGATGCTATTGGCCTTCTTGGCCACCTGGGCACACTGCCAACTCACATTCAGCTGGCTGTTGACCAACACCCCCAGGTCCCTTTCCACCAGGCAGCTTTCCAGCCACTCTTCACCAAGCCCATAGTGTTGCTTGGGGTTGTTGTGACCCAAGTGCAGGACCGGGCACTTAGCCTTGTTGAACTTCATACAGTTGGCCTCGGCCCATCGATCCAGCCTGTCCAGGTCCCTCTGTAGAGCCTTTCTACCCTCAAGCAGATCAACGCTCCCACCCAACTTGGTGTCATCTCAATCCCCTCATCTCGATCCCCTCATCCAGATCATTGATAAAGATATTAAACAGAACTGGCCCCAATACTGAGCCCTGGGGAACACCACTTGTGATGGGCCACCAACTGGACTTAACTCCATTCACCACCACTCTTTGGGCCCGGACATCCAGCCAGTCTTTTACCCAGCAAAGAGTATGCCTGTCCAAGCCATGAGCAGCCAGTTTCTCCAGGAGAATTAAATGCTTCTTTCTGATTTCTGGGTTCGACAGTTTTTAGACATCAGAGAGCTGCACAAAAGTGAAGACGGTAATGTGAAAGAAGCTTCACATTAGTATTTAATTACATTAAATTGATTAGAAAGAAGTAAGCTCTTGATTGGGAGCACATGAAGTTCTGTCTGTATAGCATACAAGCTAGTTCGTGAGTGAATCTAACCTGTTAAAACATGAGAAAGATAATGATAGGAAAACCAACTCAAACTTTGAAGTATGTGAGCCAAGGACTACTCAGCTATTTCGCTCATTCATTCAGTTTGGCAAAGAAAGGCAATTTTCAGGTCTTTGAGAGGAAAAAAATATCCATCCAGTCACAGCCAGGAGAAATAAAGTATTCCTTGCTACCATGAACATGAACTGGAGCTATTTTCCACTCTTTCCATCTGCTCACAAAAATTTCCTCTGACAAAAACTTCTTTTGACTAAAATAGATACCTAAGTTGTGACTTCAACATATGCACAAATAATTTCATGAAACATACCATTTCATGTACAAAATTTATATTATATATGCAAATTGGTGGGTTTTACATAGACATAGCATTTCACAGATTCAATCGGAAATGATGTATTGTTCAATATTTAAAATACAGCACTTCAGCTAAAAGCATATGCAGATCTGGTCTTAGAGGTGTGGCACACTTCAGTGAACCTGGAAAAGAGCTAGAACAATGCAAGTTACATGACTGATTATTTCAGTATTTTGTCGTGAACATCAGTGCATTGCTTGGTCATTGCATTACTTTAGATTAATAAATCTAGTAATGATTTCAGAGAACTACCGCTATTTTTCAGTTTTAATATTACCCAAGAATAGTCTGCCCAATATTCAAAACAAAACAGGGTATGTATTACACTTTCCACAATGGATTTTTCATCTCAAAGTAGCCTCAATTCGACTGATGAAGAAAAAATGTCGGTATGTTCCATTTAATTTGTGAGGCTAGTAAATGCAGACATTTGTGTACTAGCATCTCTCTAGACAGTCCAGGAAAGAAACTTTAGAACCAGTCCTCAAATTTCAGAGTGGAAGCAACTCATCTTATTATTTTTATATTATGGTTTGTTATATAATGACAAGAATAATCTTTATCACTTTGTTCCTTACTTGGCATAAAATGACTTTTTGAACTGATCAAACACCTCAGGCTTTGCCTTAGTGTTTAATCAGTTTCAGCAGCTGTTCATAGCTTCAAATACTACAAAGCAATAGAGTTTAATTGCTTAATTAAACTCAAACCTCAGTTGTCTTTTTAACAGGCGGGGGCCTGCCTAGCTTTTGGATACTCAAAGACAATCAGAGAGGAAGCAAATGACATTGGTCTTTTCTCAAGGATGGTTGATCTAGGAGTGTTATGTAGACACTGAAAAGGAAAAGCCAAAGGCCTCTTCTGGGAAACAAGACAAGGAGTCTTGTTTCCTATTTTTTTACGTGAATTGTCTATTTTACATGAACACAGCTACTGTGCTTTTGTAAAAGTTTTGTTATAGGCTGACCAGTACACAATAGTTAATTGCAAAACTTGAGGACAGACCTTTGAGCAGAGCACACTGCCTAGTTGAGCTTGATTTATCCTAGTCAAAGTTCTGACTCCACGGGGCTTTTTTATTTTATTTCCTGCCTCCAGTATTCAGTGTCAGCAGTTCTAATAAGCAGGCACAAATGTATTTTACCTGACAAGCTGCTCTCCAACTCCAGCATTCTTACATACATACAGAGCACTGGGTTTATGTGTGATGGTCTTGCGGTTTTCCCTGAAGCTTACCCATCAAGAGCTCCTGTGATTGCAAACAGTTAGGATGTGCTGAAGTGGGGTTACAATTTTAGCTAACAAGTTTGAAGAAAAAAACAATTTTTGTCCCATCCTGGACTAACGTAAATCAACCATGCTGAGAACTACTACCTTTATTCTGAGAATTGCTAATTTTTTGAAAGAAATGATTAAAAATGGAATATCGTCGCCTCTATTACTTCTGGCTGTCATTTAAGAACTCTTTTAAAAAATAAAATAGTGTATTTTCAGGAATTCCCCCATGTATTTAATATCCAAATCTAGTGATACTATTAAAATGAGACATGAGATTCAGTTTCCAATTTTAATATATGGAATATTTTGGCCTCTACATATTAATATTAAACCATTATAATTTATGATAAAACTGATTAGAGCATGGAGAAAATATCAAAAGGAAAAGAAATTGCACTCACGAAGCATGACCTTAAACTAGATAAAACTGTATAGAAAATTTATATATTGAATTTGTTAGCCAGCTTCTCAATTACCATAAATCACTACAATTTCATTTATTTCAGTGGAGCATTGCCAAATTCAGTAAGGCTTTACCATCAAGTGAGGATCTGTCTGAAGCACTAGTGTTTTGTCTGTTATCATAGTACCTCATAATATGTCACACATTTTTCCATTGAACATGTTAAGTGGCAAAGTATTATTGGTTTTTTTTCAAGACATTTATATGTCTGAAAGTTCAGGCAGTCAGTTAATAGCATCCTCTAAAGCATTCAGATACCTTAATATCTTTAAATGTCTAGCCTTAAATTATTGAGCATGCCTACATAAGACATCTTTGACACTGAGAGAAAACTGGAAATACCTGAAGAATTAATAAGGTGCAAAAAGACAACACTAAATTTTGAGCATGCTTTGGTTTTGTTTCAATATATTAAAATTTTTAGCTTTTGTGGAAAAAAATTAACTTTTTTTAATTCCCTGTTAAATGTCTATGCATATAAATAGTACTTAAACACACATGCACAGGTAAACAATTGCAAGTTATTTTTCACCTATCAATAGATTCTGATCTTGAGGGGCTTTTTCCTTACAAATATATGTCATGTTTTCTAAAGGACACATGAAAATAACAAAACATTAATTTTTGATAATGAAACTACCATCCATGGACAACTACCCTTCACATAGTGTTTTTCACCTTGCTGGTGCTTCACTTTGGTAAGAAAGGTATTCATAACACATCTCAAGTTTGAGTTGAAGGGGCCAGTAATTTGATACGAAAGCATGAAAACCTTTCCCTGAAAACACAAAAATCTAGACAAAGGACAATCTTCTATGATTATCAGTGATCCATGTCAGTGTCTTGTGGGGCTTGCCAGCAACTTATAAACTAGTAACTTCATATCACAAAGTTTCAGATGGAATTTTCAGAAATATCTTTATCTTTTATTAATATTATCACTGTCTTTTTCATATGCTACACTTCCATCCTATTTTGTACAAAAAGTTCAATTCCTTTGAGAAGATCTCTGATATTTTCATTTCAGGATAGTATCTGAGCTCTTTTGAGCCTTAAAGGTATCAACAATTTAAAATTATTGTTTGTAAATTTTATTACTTCTGAAAGGTAGCGATATATTTGACACATATTTCACAAATATGGAATTGTTAGTGTCCACAGTTTCAGTTTGGCTACCTTACATTTTACAGAGTAAATGTAGTTAGAGGCATCCATGAGTAGCAAACTACACGCATATACACCCTAGAATGACTGTCTCAGTATGGAAAGGTTCCTGCATGGGTCTGAAATAAAAAGAAAGCCTAGCTAGTACAACTTTTTTTAACAGAAGAGAATTGCAGCACCTCCCACCCCCCAAATACAACAATCTGGAGCCATCTCTTCTATAATGACAGAAAATGACAGAGCAGGGCAATGTTGGATACTGTACTGAATACTTAATTCCTTCATTCAAACACAAAGTGCCACCAAACATAGGTTCGTAGACTTATATAGTCTCCTGTACTGTGTTTCAGTGACACTCAAGGAGTTCTGTACATGAGTAAGAAAGAAGAAGCAATTTGAACTATATTCCCTGCGGTGCATGGGGAAAGTCTTGTAACTGTGGTCATTCCTCCATTTAAGAAATGAAAAGTCTCTGAGAAGGCTGTTGCAGGAAAACACAGAGGCTTTGGGGGCTGCCAAAGCTGCACAATAAAGGAAGTTAAAGTAAGAAAGCAAAACACACTTCTTATTTAATAGGGCTGGTAAGAACATGATTTCCTTCCTGTGATAATGTGGACATTCTGTGATCTATTTTCAGCCTGAATTGAGATGGGGTGGAGTTCACAACTGAAATGAGAAGAGAGTCCACTCAGAAACCCTAAAACATCTATAAATGCACTTCAGGACTACAGAATACAGTTAGGTATGCATACCTTTTTAGCTAGTATTGGGTAAAAGTTACAGCGACATAGGAAGGATGACATATTATCTTCTGTTTCAGTGTGGGGAATACACAAAACAGCTGAAATCCAACTAGGAAGCATTTTTTTTTCATAAAAAGGGGTTTTGTTAACAACTTTTGACCAGGTTTATTGATTACTTTTTGGCATTGGGAAGCTAAGACTGAGGATCGTATATGGAGCCAGACTGCATTATGTTCTTGGCAGACCTACTAGAGCTATGGTGGCAGGGAAAACAGATGGACTGCTGACAGCTGGAGTTACAATGAGTTGTAGGACTTAAATGAATACTTCTCTTCAATATCTAAAAGCCAATTTGTTCCCTCTTGTGAGATAATGCAAAATTCCTCCATTCCAAGTGCTCCAAAACCAGACAATAATCAGAAGTTACAGAAAATTTCATATAGACTCCCCCTTGCCCTGGTTGCGTACCTGTGACAACCTGGCTCTACTTAAAGAGTGCGTCTTGATCTTATTCAATCTGTCTGCCTAGTGAAGAGAAAATGTGGTCAACAATTTGGTCTGTTCTTCTAAACTGGATTAGAAGGAAGCAGCTTGATATGCAACACACATTAAAGTGGTACGAAGATCAGCCGCAGTTCCTATTGAAATCACAGAAATTCTGGGAGCTTAAAGCATCTTCAAAAATATGGTGAGTTTTATGAATGTCTGAACTACAGACCTCTGTGCCTAACTTTAAACACTCCTTTTTGGAAATTTTTACAGAACCAGCCCCTCATTTCTTTAAATAAAATATTCAGAACCTCTTCAAGCACTTGTAGTTGCTCAAAAATAGAAGTATGACATTAGCCAGGAGACCTTGCAAAGAACATTTTCAAAGCACTGAATAGGATTTTTTTTTTAATCCATGCAACTCCTACTGTATTTTTGACTGACTTTACACAGTTAAAACCTTGCATGATGGTTGACTCCCAGAAACGTAAGGCAAATTTCTTTCCAGAGTGAAATTTACATAGACTCTTACTAGCAGAATTATTTAAACAGGTTTCTTACCACACCTTTAGTTATGCTGGTAATACCAACAAATACAATATCAAAAGGTTTGTTAAAAGTGATAAAAAGTTTGTATAGGGAAATATATTGGAAGAGGTGGACAGGATCTGTAATTGACAAGCTTCCCTTTAAAGGGAACCCTTTTCTCTTTAATTTCATGGATGACTGGAATTTTCAGTCTGAAAATATATCCAATGCTCCATGAAATTTACTTGTCTATAAAACGTCCAGTCCTGTTAACATGAACAAAGAGATCTTCACTATACTTGGTTACATATAATTAAACAAGAAGTAATTTTGGTCTGACCAAAATATCATGCTTTGACCTCCAAAGGAGAAAACATTTAATGCCTTTTTAGCAAGGAAAAATGCAAATTTTTATGCAATGGCCTTTCTTTGTCATGTTAGTAAATTTCCTTTTTCCTTTTTCATGATGTGCTTTAGCAATAACCCAGAAAGTAGAAGCCCTGTAGACATCTAATAAAATATATTGAGCCAGAAGCTGGATGCTATTCTTTGCTAATATCACTGTACAAATTTAACCAAGAACTTAATGAGGGCAATGAATCCAATAAATTTTATTGTGACAGAGAATGAAATCTCCTATCTAGAAACCTACTAATTAGAGCTATCAAAACATCTTTAAACTTCTTTTGCCAAGCAAGTGAGATTAGTCCTATCTTTTTGTGAGGCTATCGCAACTACAGGGGTAAGTAGACAGTTTTCATAAAATAAGCCAACCAGACATACTCAGAGAGCTAGAACCTTTTCAGAAATACATTTCAGCTATGCTTTGGAGGGTGGAAAAAGTGAAACTTAAGTCAGAAGAATAATTCTATTCTTTAAGAGGGAAATCCATGCAGTCTGCCAGTCTGTTAATGACAGCATGGGGCCCCCAATTCCCCCCTTCATTTTTGAACTTCTCACCTAGTTCCCCTATGTATTTTATTGAACCCTGTAAGGGGAAAAGGGTTAGGATTCCAAGGCAGACAAACGAAAGATATCTTTTTTCCATTAATTATACTGTCTGCTGTTCTTCATCAGGTGAAAACTCTCAACTTTCAAATTACATGCACATGAACAAAATACCTTGAACTAACACATATTAGGGTTAGAATTAACACATATTAGGGTTTCTGGAGTAAATGCTCACAGGGGTACTATAATCACATGGTGACAAATAAAATTAGTACGTTGACCTCTTTTGCACTGAGAATCTAAAAGTGCACCCACTAGTACATTGCATGTTGTGTTCATATTGGTGGCCAAAAAAGGGTACTGTTGGATAAAGAATAGAGTAAGCTCTGAGAAAAGAACATAGGCCCTTCTTGATATGAAAACTAAAATGTTATCTATATGCCTAATTTTAAGTAGAACTTGCCCAAAGTAAAACCAATACTGTTATGTACAGACTTAAATGTGTAGGACAAAAGCCTAAGACTGGGAAGTTCTTGGGTCACCAGGTGTTGTGCATATGTGCAAAACACCTAGCAAAGTTCAACTGCAGATTTTTACATAAAATCACATTACATAGCATTGTCCAAGCATCATGAATGATGACCTGAAGAAGGTAGACAAGTAATGGTGATTAAACAAGCTACCATATTTTAGTTTGGGATGGAGGACAGCATGCACAGCTTTCCACATAGCCAAGTGAAAAATTTTGGAGTAAACTTTGCCAAGTTGTAGCCCTGGAAACACATTCACAATTTGAAAAAGATGAGTTTTTCTTTTTTTTCAAATAGGGAATAGTGTTGCTTGCAATATTTTTCTTACTTTGGAAAGTTTAATTAGAAACAAATAAACTTTTAGAAGAAATTTTTCTTGGTTACCCAGACAAGGACATCCTTGTCCTCATTAAATCCTGTTCTGTGTTTTCAAAGAACCTTGTCTGTGCTTTATTTTTGCCTGTAGCTTTCATCCCAACTACTTCAGTGGTGGCACTCCTCTATTCCTTATACATGGTATACATTCTTTCATGTACTCTGCTAGAAGCATAGTGAGAGCAAAAGACTAAGCAACCACCACATAGAACAAGGAGTTATAATTAGCCCCACAAAACACAATAGAAAATAACGGTTTGTGTCTTTGCAAACATATGTATAGAAGAAAATTCTAATGCTTCTAGCCAAGAGAGTTGTAAATCTGTATAAAACGTTTAAATAGCCACCCTTTCCCTGCTGTGAAAATTCCTAATTACTGATCTGATTAAAATACCTACCATACTATAAATATTTCAGCTCAGCTATTTTACTTCAGAAGCCAGTAACAATAAATTAATCAATATAAAAATCACTGTGCATGTATTTTGCCCATATAATCCTGTTTTTCTTCTTTCTTTGCACTTTATATATTGGCAGTATTGTCTGACTTGACAGAACGAGGGCAGAGAGCTCCTGAGGTAAAGCTATACAGCAAATATTCACTGACACATACACATTAGAGCATGTTGATTATGATACACTCTTTGTAAAATAAACAATGTGTATTGTTCCATGCTTATTTTTTTCTCTTCATCTTTTTTTCCATGCTTATTTTTTTCTCTTCATCTTTCTTTATATGTACTGATGATATTTGGCAGCAAAAATTACTGAATACACCATTATTGACACTATAATCCACTTTCTGATCACTGGCCCATGTTTTTATCTTGCTGTGCTCTACTGCTCTTTTTCATTTACTTCATACTCTGGAATGAAAAACTTCAAAAGAGTGACGTCTTTATACACATGAACTCTTAACCAGTCATTTTCCAGCCCTAGGGAAAAATTCTTGTTATTAGCACACCTTTTTCTCAAAACTACAATTTCAATTAGATGGTGTTTTTCTCTTCCAGCCCCTCCCTTGCATCTTACTTTACAGCTAGAGTGGGAAGGTTAAATCCAGGATGATACCAAGCTAACTCAGTGGCTGGTGAACCTTTTCGTTAGGAAGGGCTAAATAGGGGTTTTAATGTAACTTAGCTAGGGACACATGTTAATGCACCTTTTTAATGTTCACATGCTTTTTTGCTAATTTTAAATTGAAAGCTTTGCCACGTGGGATGAAGTTGCTCTGCCATATTTACCCACTCATCCCTATTTCAAGCTGATGGCATTTTGTCCCACCATTTAACCCATCTGTATTTACATGACCACAGATGTTAGAGAAAAGAGTTTAAAATACATAATAGAAGTATTTTCTGTCATTGCCCTTCTACCTAAAAATGAGATGTTGATAATCTATTCAGGAGATGTTACACACATTCACTTCCATCCCTAAGACAACTATATGGAAAAACAGGTTGAAACAACTCCATACAACAACTTCACTGAAATAACTAATGGGGAAAACAAATGGCATTTGAATAATGAGAACTACCCACAAGGAACCATAAGAAACTGCCAAGAGAAACTACAAAAAAGAAAAAATAATAATTTTAATAGTAAGAATTCTTTAATTTACTGAACTCTACCTGTAGCAATTTCCAATCATTTTCTGTCCTCTCTTGAAATTCTATAGAAAACGTGTATTATCAGTACCTTGTAGCCTCCTTCCTTTCAGGACCCTTTACCTTTAGGTGTGTAGTTAAATTTAGATAGGCAGAAGGTGTAAGGTTTTGATCACTACTGAGAAAAACTACTGTCATATCTGAAGAAAAAGATTACTTTGGTCTGTTGACAGTTTCAGAATTTCATTTATTCTCATGCAGCTTATAGGAGCAAAGTGTGCCACAAAAGGCAGAGATGGTGCTAAAGACATAGGCAGGAGCAAACTGCTCCTTCTTTGTGTCAACAGGTGCCAATGGTTGACTGAGAAGAACCTGCTCAATTCAAGAGCATTACAAACAGAATAGAGATCACTTTAAATAACTTTGGCGGGAAAGAGCCTTGCAATTTTAGAAATAACAGGAAAAAATTGAAACAAAACGAAACCAACCAACCAAACAAAAAACCCCACTCTTGAAACTGCTTTGAAAGAAACATTTATGATTCTCAGCAATTTTAATTGGAATTTAAATATTTGTAAATATCTTCAGAAACTTGACTTTAAGTGTCACTCCATCCCTCGCTTTCAAAATGGAAACAACAGCACATTCTTTCTTCAGGTGCAGTCAAGGTGCCACAGGGGCCAGCAGCTCCCTGGGGCCAGGCACCAGGAGAGTCAGGGGCTGGCAGCCAGGGCCCATACCATTTATCCATTTTATCCTGAGATCAATGAATTCTGGGAGAAGAGCTCAGAATATAAGCCACTTCTTTTTGCCTATATCTGAAGTGCAGAGATGCTCAATAACAGCAACAATTATGAACTTTAATATCAAGTCTTCATATTTCATTTCAGGGAGGTCCCTATGGTCTTCACAGGGACATACTAGAGGTAAAGGGAATAGTCTGCAGTCTATTTATAAATTACAAACAGGTAAAGAAAGGATAGCAAGAGTATGCAAAAGAAATACAGAGGTGGTGGAAAAGTAGTAAACATGAAAATAAAACAGGAAAAAAAGGGAGCTTAGTGAAACTGTTGGCAGCAAGAGCAGAACATAGAGAAAATAAGGGAAAAACTAGAGTTGTTCCATAAAAATAAGTTATTCTAACTTCACATTTATTCTCACTTTCTTTGCTGCAAGTAACTTTATACTAAATATGAATGGTATTAAACTCAGTCATCCATAATGCCAAAACGTTTATACAAAAAACCCATTGCGGATAACTAAAATAAAGTTTGGCAGAGTGGCTGGATATGAGCTTAGGTAGATGCATTCTCTTACCTTATAGTATTATCTAGAAGCATTATTAAAGTTTATAAGCTCCAGTAGCTCCATTGATACCAGTGGAACTGTGCCAATTTTCACCAATGGATATATCCTGGGGAAAAAAGAACTGGACAAAAGCCATTTTGGTAGGATTCTACAGCCCATTGCTAGTTAAGAAAAACATCTCAACGCTTGTATGGCCTGGCTGAATGCTGCTGCTATGGCTCTGCTTTGTATCTATGGAAACATTTTCAAGCTTCCCAACACTTCCTACACAGGAATCCTTGTAGATTCAGAGTGAAGTAGATTTTCCATTAAATGTGATCTAAGGATAATTCCAAAAAAGAAAACAATCTTATCATGCAACATGCTAAGATTTTACACTTCATTGGTGAAACATACAATAAATTGTAGTCAACACCCTTCTAAAGCAAAGCAGCTATCTAATTCAAGACCAAGATATCAGATGCTGCTTTCATTAAATGTCTTACTGCAGAAAAAATTAAAATCCTACTGACTCTTTGGACATTTATTAGATTAGTGCATACATAAATTCATCTAACTTAGAAAGACAAGGAAGTTTTGACTGATTGCTTGTTTAAAAATAGCTCCTTGTGCCATTAGCTAAAACTTCCAAAGCGTAGATAAAATGGTAAGTCAGGGCTAATATAGCACATTAGAAACAAAATAATCCACCAATTCACAAAGATTTAACTTTTCTTATAATAACATCAACATTAAAATATCCAACATTTTCTAACTCTTTACTTGTCTATTAATCAGAAATAGATCAATAGAATCCTTTTGGAAGAAAATTGCTATGATGTTGGTATGAATTACTCCTGCAAAACAAAAGAAGAAATATCCACCCACTCAAGCCATAAGCTCTATGGAAGCATTGATCTCCTTTACATGAAAATAGTGAAAAGTGTACAGAAGGTGGTATTGGGAAGTTGCTTCCAAGGAGGAATAAAAAAGCACCATCGAGGCACACAGGGATGAAATTAGGATAGAAATATGTCGTGAATATGGATTTGTGAATCCTGCTGATTATGTTAATTTGTCGTGAATGAGTGACTTTACACAATTTGATTTAGTAGCAGTTTAGAATTTACTAGTGACAAATCGCAGGATTTGATTGTGATATTTTAATAGCACTCAATCATCAGTCGATTAACAAAGTGATTAGACAAAATTAATCAAAACAGCAACTTAAAGATTCGAAGATGGCAAGGTTCACTCTATTACTACATGGAAGAGGCACACAAAGGAAAAATAAATTACATTCGAATTAGAAGGATTTGCAGAGAGATCGTGGATGTAGGGAATAAGGGGAACCCTCCCGTTAAGTCACGAGATTCAGAATAGACCCCCTTGCTTTCTAAACTCCTTCTCAGAGTGGAGCCTAGGTGCGGCTGCATCCAATCTTAGTCTCAGACTTGGTCAACGGTTTATGTGAATAAGGATTTTATATATATATAGCAGCAGTATAAGACTCACTTTGCAATTAGATCATACATGTACAGACTACTTAAATTGATTTAGGCATGCATACACACAGACATGAATATATATAGAGAGAGATTTATATACATATATATAAAGAAAAAAAAAAAAAAAAAGAAAGAGGTATACCTGTTAAAAATTCCCCTCGAGTTCAGTGAAATATTCACATCAAATGTCTTGGCATTTCTCAACGGGCGAGGGTTGAGCCTCAAGGAGTGAAAGGTTTCAGCCCAGGCTCCACTGTCGGTCTTCGGCAGTGGACCTCCGATTTTAGCAAACTTTAAGTTTGCTAGCTCTGAGAGGCGTCCCACTCAGAGGGAGATGCTGGCCGCAGCCCGCTGCAGTCCAGGAGAGCTCAAAGGGCCTCACTTAGGACTGCTGTTTTATAGGATTGTGAGACGATTGGCTTTAGTCATAAATTTCTATCTGAGCCACAATCTGGGTCGGTAATTAGCGGAATTCTAGTAACGATGGTACTGCTCCACTCGGTTACAAACCAGGTGAGGTTTGTTTCAAGGCTGTCAAGGGATAGCTAATTGCTCCCACTTCCTGCCTCAGCCATATGGGAGTTTCTGATAAGGACAGTGCCACTCTCCTCCTCAACCATGTAGGAGTTTTTGGTACAATTAAGGGGGGCTTAACTGACCAACTCACTATATGAAGGTTGCGGTCTTGGCAGGAATCCCTGAGGTCATAAAGCACTCGGAGAGAGAAAGTGGGGGAGGGAGGGGGATGCACCACCACAAAAGGACAAGAAGATTGTCTTCTATGAATACACCAGCAACAGAAGATGGCCAAGAAAACGTCATTGAGTTACACATCGGGCTTCCCCGTCCTGTTGCATTACCCACCAAGTGCACCCAGGTCCTTGAGCAAAAGCAATCCCACAAATGGCTTTGCCTTTGCCCGAGGGGGGAGTAACCCAGACTGTCTTCCCCAGCATAATTTTTATGTGCACTACAAGGACTTTATCCCCCTCTACAGTAGGTAAAAGTTTGATTGGGCAGGGCCGGGTGGATTGGCAGATCCCCTAGTGTTGACTAACCAGGTGGCTTTTGCTAAATGTGTATCCCAGTGTTTGAATGTCCCACCACCCATTGCTCTCAGGGTCGTCTTTAACAGTCCATTGTAGTGTTCAATTTTCCCGTAGGCTGGTGCATGATAGGGGATGTGATATACCCACTCAATGCCGTGCTCTTTGGCCCAGGTGTTTATGAGGTTGTTTTGGAAATGAGTCCCGTTGTCTGACTCGATTCTTTCTGGGGTGCCATGTCGCCATAGCACTTGCTTTTCAAGGCCCAGGATAGTGTTCCGGGAGGTGGCATGGGGCACAGGATATGTTTCCAGCCATCCGGTGATTGCTTCCACCATGGTGAGCGCATAGCTCTTGCCTTGGCTGGTTTGTGGGAGTGTGATATAATAAGTCTGGCAGGCCTCTCTATATTTATATTTCAGCCATCGCCCTCCATACCAGAGAGGCTTTAACCGCTTGGCTTGCTTGCTTGCAGCACATGTTTCACATTCATGGATAACCTGTGCAATACTGTCCATGGTTAAGTCCACCCTTCGATCACGAGCCCACCTATACGTTGCATCTCTTCCTTGATGGCCTGAGGCGTCATGGGCCCACC
>VYZW01025970.1:2014-19424 GCA_013401315.1 Balaeniceps rex
GAGGGATCCAGATTGTATCCGAAATTAGATGATGGAAAAGCACACTCTCCCCATACAGAAAAATTGAGAAATTTTGGCTATGCTTTTTAAGAAAGTTTCCGTACACCTTTGACAGTTTGTATGAGGAAAGTAATAGGGTGCAAATATGAATATATGTTTTGAGCTCAGAAGAATTAGGCAATGAGTTTGCATTAGCATAAAACTTCTTATTTCAAACTACAGAATCAAACCTTTTCTTTAGAATTAATCTTTTACTGAACCACGGAAAGTGCAAGAACACCAGTTACAGTGGGATTTCTGATATTTGAATCAATGGCAGCTCTAGTCCAGTTGCCTTTTGTGAAACAGTTAGCATGAGAGCTATCTGCAGAAAATAACTTTACATTCCCTTTGTGACTTCTCTGTCCTACCTATGAATTTCAAAGGAAAGTTTATCTTTTTAATTTTATTCTCAGAAATAGGTCACAGTGACTTCTAAAAGGCTTAGCATTAAGAAATCACTTTTCCTTTAGGAGATACAAATCTTAATGAAGAGAGCCAAAAATGTCTTACTCTTTAGAATAGGTTTATTACTGATTTATCAGTTCATTATCCTCCTAATTTCCCCATTTATAAATCTGGAAAATCTGATTAACTCTTGGACTATCCTCATGTCACTGTCTACGCGATATTACATTAAATCCTCTGATGACTTACTAAGATCATTTCCCTGACTTTCCTGAACTCTACAGATATTTTACATGCCCTGAGGAAAAAAAAAAGACTACAATAGTATAGATTCAAGGCAAAAGAAACCTAAAACTATTTGACAACACCAAACAAACAATCCTAAAATCTTTAGAAATTCAGTTTACATAACAACAATCATGATATCTTCCTAGAGATGTTCATATACTAGGCCTAAAGCTCCCCACTATGTTGGTATTAACATCTATTTAAAGGTACATGTAACCAGAAGGTGTCAAATGCTATTTCTTCTTCTAATTTCACATACTCTCTAGTATCCGTCTTTCAGGAGTGGAAGAAGGGGAGGAGGAAAAGAGATAAAGATTATTTGCTTCAAAGCCAATGATATTCCCCCCCCTCTATTTTATAACACTATTTGTTAAAACAAAGCCCCTTCTACGAGAAGACAAAGGGGTAAAATGTCTTGGTGATCCAATACAAATACATTTTAAGAATTCTTTTTAAGAATTCTTTATCATAAACAAGAACACACATTAGCAGCATACTTTTCACACTTCAGAATTACATCTAGTTTTTCAACCCAATGACTTAAGCTGCTACATTAAGCCTAAACAGCATTAGAAATTAGAGTCTTCTCAATTTATTTAGTTTCACTTCAGGGATGGTAAAGTGCTTTGCCAGCTTTTCCATTTTCACCAGTCTGAATAATTAATTGTTTTAAATGCCACTTACATTTTCTGATGAAAAGCAATACTTAAAATTTCATAAATAATAAGCATGTATAATTTGTGTTTCAATTACTGAATTTATAATCTCTCTGAATGCTATTCAATGTATTGCTAATGTATTTTGGCCAATAATTTCTAAATAGATGGCTTTCCGATTTATACTTTTTTCCCCGTGGAAGTACAGATCTCAAGCTTTTCTTCATCCTATAGGTGCAAATAAAAACAAAATTTTCAATGTACCAACTACATATAATTATATTGCAGGATTTATGGCTAATCTACATTTTTAACATGCAATTATAGTCATACTTTCCCCTTCATCATTCTAGAGCATTTTTTAAATACAAGAGAAATGAAACTTCTTTCACTTCCATTTGTTAGAATTACACTGAAACCACCAACCAGAAAGGAAATTAGAAACAAAAGTTAGAATTTGTTACCATGAATCTGGTATATTCTACAAATATGATAGTGTCAATTCCTCATGCTTTCTAGCCAAAGATGGCACCTCCCATCTTTAGTCTGTGGCTCTAAAGCACTTAGACAATTACTGGAAGTAAAACCAGAAAAACTTTTGCAATGATCGTGCAAAAGTGCCATGTCCCTACTGACATACAAAGCTTGAGAATCAGTATTTTTTGGACCAAAATACTTAAATTGGGAGTTAGCAAGGGTTACACTGGAAGCTGTATTGGGTGTTATTGATAAAAGCAGTAATTGCTTAAATAGTCTTCTGTTACCTCCTTCCCACACCAGTAAGTTCTGCCTGCTTTTATATTTTTTCACACGGTTTTAGAAGATAGCTGTTTTATGGGCGGCCACCAAGGGACATCTAATCAAGGGATCTCCAAGTCCATTACATCTGTTTATAAATACATTAGGACTGATTCAGTAAATTCAGAGGAGTAACTTAAGGTTATTAAAGTTGTCTTGTACTTATATTGAGGGAGTCACAATTAATGTCAGCTACCTGACCTTGCTTAGTGACTCCATCAGATGGAAATATTCTAAGATCACACAGGGTCTATACTACTAGAGTGCCTGGAAGAAACAACCCCTGAACACCCTCCATCTTTTTCCATCAGAACAAAGCTTAATAGAACTCAGCCCCTTTTCTTCTTCCTTTTTTTTCTTTCTTTTTTTTTTTTTTTTTTTTTAGTTATTAAATGCTCATACCAGTATTAGTGAGGAAATGTAAATGTTTATTAGAAATCAGTCAGGAGTCTCCAGAGATCAGGTAGATGAACATTTATAGTGAAAGTACCATCCAATAATTTTAACGGAAGGCCTTTGGCAACTAATGCTTAATTGCTCTGGTCTGTTTGAATCTTCAGTGAACAGTGTTTCCAAGTAATTCTCTCAATTTAAAATAAATGTAATTGCTAACAAAGCCATATGTAACCTGCACAGTGAATGGTTCAGTGATTAGTGACTAGAATTTCACTTAGGCAATGACTCATAGTGGAAGCTCAAGCTATCAAAATCATTCTGATTACACTGCTCGCTACAAGGATAAGGCATAGGCTGAGGGAATTAATTTTACTTCTGTGAGACAGACTAAAAGCAGTTCTTTTTACTGATATAATTTACTATTGTCAGATCATAAGTCAAATATCATATAATGTTTTATTTGTGAGATGAAATATCAGCCTGCTCTTATAATACTTCCTAAAGAAATACTTTTTTTGTGACAGGGTTACTGAAAATCTAAGAAAGTACAAGGTGGAGTTTCATAGTCTTGGCAACCCTACCTTCAGATCACTCTTTTGTTGTCTGTGTATGTTATAGAGACAGTCTATGAAAAGTTTATCACAAGTTAAACATTACAAATTATAAAAGGCTTTTGTATCATTAACATCTCTCATTCTGTACTATTTTTAGACTATATATCACTGTAAGCCTGAACCTTGATATACTTTGTAATAATTCTACTTCCAGTGGAAACAGTGGGAATTGTGCACGGTTGAGGACTTAAATGTTTTGTGTTTTCATAGATCTGAAAACTGCATATAATCTATATTTTAGTTATTTATTAACAGTAGGCAAAAGTAGCTTCATTTTCATGAAGTAGAACCAACTATTAAAAGCAAGCCCCCAAACCAATCTACATAGTGTCTTTGTTTTATATTAATATAAATTAATCTTCAAAGTAAACCATACCCTATGACTTCTTAACTTAGGGGGTCAGCATCCTATTTCTGTAAACTGCCTTATTTTTGCAGTTTTTTTTTTTCCAAAAACTTTTAAAAATGCTTTGAATGTTCCTGTCTCATCAATATCAGCATACCCTTCACTCATATAAGACATCACAATTATGTCAGAGAAGTTTACTGGGTTTTTTTCCTTGATTTTTATCCATTAAAAGTATTGAAAACATTGAGAAGCCTTAAAAAGGAAGGTGCTAAATGATATATTTTGTAATGTACCACAACCTTAACCTGACCTATCCAACTGGAAAATATTAACCTCAAGAACAAAAACAATAATAAAGAAAAAAATAATAACAAAATGTATACTTTGATGTCTCATTTTATCAAGTTTCAATGGGTTATGTAGAAGAATCTGTTGTCCATAACTGTAATATAAGTCATCCATATGAAGAGATAAATTGATATTTGTAAACTAATGATGTACAGAAGGCTACCTAGTCAAGCTTTTCACCCACATGCATTACCTCATTACTCTGTGAGCATTCAATAACACAGCTGAACATAAAATTCATACAACTATATAAATGTGACAGATAGGAAAAATGAAAGAATATGAGTATCATTTTACTTATCTATGACCAAATATCTATTTTGACATTTAATTTCCATATATGCCTGGAGCAAATTATGGTTATGCAAGGCAAACAATTACATATACACACTTGGTACAGAAACTTCCCAGATTTTTGTCTCTATCTCAAGTGGAGATACAAATACACTGCTGCACATCTGAGGCCACTCACACTAAGGTTTATGCAACTTTTTAGGGACCCAGAATCAACTGTGTACATAAATAGGCACTACATTATCTTACAGAAGATACCTAACAACAAACACCTCAAAACAAACATGCACTTGCAAGCAATAGAAAATGGTGCTTGAACTAACACTGACTTGAATCAAACACTCATCCTATAAAGCACAGCAGTGTTTGGAGGCGGAGTGTCTGTGTTAGCACATATGTGTATTTAATAAGAAGGCTGTAGCTGGTCCAAAGAGCATTCTTTGAGTCACACAAAGCATTAGAAACTGTACCATTGCAGTACATACCTTCCTCACTCCAACTGTGGTGGCTTTAACCATGATTAGTGCAGTGACAGAGCTGAGTTCACATGACACTTTTTCCAGCTCCTGAGCAGGCTTGAGCAAGAGCAGCCCAGGCCTCTTGCCTGCACATGGCTGACACGCATAATGTTAGAGACAGCTGAAAGGTATTTCACCCTTCTGCAGCGATGCAGCTGTTTAAAACCAAGCAGGAGTCACAGTCTGCTCAGAAGCACTATAGCTACCTGTTGCCTTGTTAGGAAAGACGTTGAGCACACTGGAAAGGAGTTATTCTCCCTTAAGGCTTTTAAATATAGTTGGTGTTAATTGTAACTATGAGTACAGTTTGTATTCAATACATTTCTATTTCAATATAAAGTTACAACATCAGATAAGCAATGTTCCCTATTCGGGAGCATCTCAATTCTGGTATAGACAGACTGACAGCTTGAGAGGAAAATAAATGGATAAGCGAATCAGGCACAAGAAGTAAACCACAGATCAACAAATCAAATTTACGTAACTGTCAAATCACACAGCTTCCACCAAACAGTTGAGCGCATACTTCTTCAAATAGAACATTATTTCAGTATCTTTCACACAGATCCCTGCACCTGCACAGATGTGGCTTAAAAATACCAGGTACCTGGCACAAGTGCGGGATGTGAACATGCAGAGTAAAGTCCAACACAGTGAATGATACGTTTAAATGCACAGTTGTCTGAGTGAAACCAAGTACAATTCACCGGCTTCATAATTGCAAATAATTGCCTAGTAGTAAAACTAAAGTAAATAAAGTCATTACCTACTTACACTATTCCATGGTGCATCATATAACTGAGCCCAGTGGACATTTTGCATTGTCATGCAGAGTTTTTAAGTACTTTATGTATTTATATATAAATATATAAATGTATAATTTATTTTTATAGTTTTAAATATTTTACCTCTTAAGAGTATTGGGCTGTATTCCTTACAAAAAATGAAGGGAAAAATCTCCAACTTCACATCCAGTTGCAGTTTTCCAGTTGCAATTGCAATTGGGCAGATTAGTTCAACCAACAGTTGAAATCCTATTAAAACATATGGGACTTAAGTGTATGCTTAGAAATAGGGATTGGGCTGAATGGGAAGCTTTTACTTACTTGGGACTGTACCGGGAGCAGGTGCCCAGGTGCCCGCAGCAGCAGCAGCGGGGGCTGCAGGGTGGCCCCTGTGAGGAGCGGCCGGGGCTGCCCCGCGCCGGACACAGCCGGTTCCAGCCGGCTCCAACGGCCCCAGCGCAGGGCAGGGCTGAGCCCCTCAGCCACGGGCGGGCGCCTCGGGGAAAGCCTGGGGAAGGAAGGGTCAAGGCAATGTGCCCATGAAGCCCAGAGAACAATGCTGGGCCAAACAAGCCCAGAGAACAAGGAGCTGACTTCTATCTCAACACAAAAGGGAGCAGAGGGCGGCCTTTGTTTTAGATGAACAGCTGTCAGCAGCTGAGTGGATTAACTGGAGGTGCAAGCCTAAGTTAGCCAGACCAGTATGGTGGGAATGAACACTGCTTCGGCCGAACATAACAGTACAAAACCCAGACAACCAGCAAAAGAACTTTGAAGAGAGCAACAGGCTTGAGCTGGTTTCAACCCACGTATTCCCTCCTTGCGCATGGGAACACCCAGTGTCGTGACAGTGAGTGTATCATAGAGACCAGTAATGGGAAATACATTGGTATTGTGTTTGAACTATGTACTGCAATTGCTGTATTTTGCTAAGTGCAACTTACATGTGCATTGTGTTTTCAGTATATTTTGTATCACTCTGCTAAATCAGAGATCCTGTGTAACATTAAATATCTTCAAATAAGTATATTCGATATTAAACATAATACCCTCCACAAGTGGAATATCTGAAAGAACCTGGTCAGAGTATTGAACTCTGACAGTCTCACCATCCTGCTCTATTTTAATTGGTAATGAATTAAATTCATTTTCCCCAGGTCGAGTGTGTCTTGCCCATGACAGTAATTGGTAAGGCATCTCGCTGTGTTTATCTCAACCCATGAGTTTTTCCAATTTATTTCCTTCCCCTGTCCTGTTGAGGAGGAGGAGGAGTGCGAGAACAACTGAGTGGGCATCTGGTCAGCCAAGGTCAACCCACCACAGAGACCTCCATCAAAAAAGGACAAGTAACCCCACAAACTAAACAGTTTAGTCTTGATTATTTCAATTTAAGAATAATGTCACAATTTTCTGGCTACAGAGAGAACAATCTGACTTGCAAACTAATTGTGAGATGAGAGTATAAAACATTCAGCAAGCAGATACAGCACAGATTATTCTTCTCAACTGTTGGTGGAAGACTTGTCAAGTGACCTTGTTGTTGCTGTTGAAAACCTGTTGCACTGTAGCAGAGTTCCACTGCTTTGTACTTCAAGTCATACAAAGGAAAATATAAATGAGGCTGTAAGAAGACTCTGTACTAACTCAAGGAATGAAGAGTTAAAAGTGAAATATCACTGCATTTCTTCCTTGCTCAGGACCTAGCAAGGTTATCTGACTATTCAAGATGGGATTATAAATCATGCTGTAGAGATTAACTAACCCTCACCAATCATTCACTGCTTTAGAGCATTTGTCTTCCTATGGATAAGATTCCATAAGTAACAAGACTTACTGGGATATACATATATTAAAAAAAAAAAAAGCATTAATGCATAGGCTAAGGTGAATGTTCACTCTTAAGCATAATGACATTAATGCTCCAAAATCCATATCGGTCTAGCTTACATCTAAAATTCTATTACTACATTATTGATTAATCACTTGAACTTTAAATTTAGTTGAGAATGATCTGAATGATTCAAGTACTTTATCAGTTTATTGTAGAATACCTTGCCTGTCAAAATGAAGGGATTGGAATTCTTTGGTATTCTTTACTTGAGCAGTAAAAATTCCTTTTTGCCCAGTTGCCCTTGAAAGTATATGGTACACTCTTAATCGTATGTTAGAAAAATAATATATATAGGAAGTAACAATGAGTAACATTTCAGGTATTTCACATATCCTTCAAAAATATACTTTCCTATAGCAAACAATTATATGTCTATTGGTTCTATTTTACTACTGCAACACACATTGATGAAAGCCAAAACTTTCTAATGTACTACTAGATCACATCAGAATCTATATCCATATTTACTAAAACTGAGTACTTATTGGAGAAGACCCTGTACCCACCAAAGCATGAACTAACAAGTTGTTCTAGCCACTTTTTTCTAACCTAACTGCCAAAAATCTCAGTCATAGAAGGAATTTCTTGTTAGTCTCATGTCTTATGTGGCAACTCCTCTATCTAGTTAGCAAAACACATGTATCAGCTAAAACCAATTCTTTATATGCCACTGACTAGATCTGACTGGACTGACGCAGCAGGAAGAATTTCCATAAGTCATAACACAGTATTTTAGAGCCACAGCCCAAGGTAATTTTTTAAGTTTTATAATATTTTTATTGCAAGGTCCAGTTGTTATTTTACTCTTGTGGCTGTCTTTGGAAAGAACAAAATAAAGTTCTTTAGCCTTAATAAAATTTACATTAATAACATGGCTGTATACAACTCAACACAATATAAACGTTTATCAAATCATGGAGGAAAAGAAAATATTTCTCTTAACCTGAACCATAATTCTGTATTCAAATTAGGAAAGTAATATCATACGTAATGATTTCAGTTAGGTCCAAATGCGGCCTGACACGAATCTTCATAAAAAGAAGGATTTGTATGAAGGATTTTACCAAAACTTCCCTGAGGGTAAAAAAACCATCATTCAGAGATGATAGAACAAAATGAAACCCAGAAGAGTAAGGATACCATTTGAAATACTGTGACACCGCATTGAGTATAGAAGAAACACAATATGATTTTAAGAACGTTGTTGAGGAATTTGTTTATAAAGAGAAAAACAAATGAACAAAGAAACTACTTATTTGTGACATAACATCAGCTTCTTCCCCTTAGGTGCAAAGAGAAAAGTATCAGCCAGGAAATCCTAACCAATTTACTTGGGAATCATCAAGCTTTAACTTGGTATTCTATCTTGATGGGTTTAACTTGCTTAGATTTCACCTGACTTGAGTAAACTGCATAAATTCCAACTTGTGAAAATCATTTATTATTCATAAGTCTGCAATGTGCACATGTGCAAGTACACTTGTGAAAGTGCTTGCGTATTCTAAGATACTGGATGTATAAACAAAGCAGCCTGTAACATTTACATTGAAAAATTTAATTTCATTTTTGATACCGATCATTTTCAGAGACATTTCCAATTAAAGCTGGGCAAATTTTGCACTATCTCAGCATCTCAGAACGGAAAACCTTTCAGTCTGTTCACCAGAAAGCACTATAGTTTTCTTGCCTAACTGACCCCACCCCAAAATATGTTTAAGATCAAATGATGCCTCATTTTGATTGAAAAGATTTTTTCATTACGGTTATGTCACTGACAACAAGCAAAATCAAACTATTTAACTTTTAAAAAGTGTTGGGGTAAAGGTTTTTTGTTTTGTTGCTAAAATATATGTAGCATTAATGTTGTAGTTGACTAAGTTATTTGCCTGAAAAATATTGTTTCGAATTTATTTTGAATGGAGGACTTTCCATACACTTACAAAACTTTCTCTACTGCAGTGTGATACACCTTCTGATAATAGACTCACCTAAGGGAATCAGACTTTGTAACCTTCAGGGAGAGAAGTTTTATTTGTTTGCCTTCTAGCAGTATAATATAAATAATATAACTTTTTATATGTACTTCTCTAAAGGACCATACCCCATGTATTCCTCCCAATGCATCACAACCAGGACTATTCAAAGATATGGTTACCTTTAATCTTCACCAACTGTATTTTTTGCAACAGATCTACTAAATTACATGACCAGACTTTAATTATCTTTGGGATGAAACACATACAGCATTTTTTTGATTTATAACAGAACGTGACAAAAATTTGTCTGGACATTGCTTTGATTGTATCAGATACATGCTCATTATTCTACTTTCAATGTGGATTTCATTCTCCTTTCAGTCACACTACTGAATATTAAGAGTAACAGAGGTGGAGAAAGAAAGAAAAGTGAAATCATCATGCTGAAAACAAGAAAGGGACAAAAAGTGTTGCCAGTGTAAGCATTTAGGAGCTGGGCAATTTGGCACCCCAGGCAATTATACCCCACGCTCTCATGGACGTACAATCACAAAAACCAAGAATCTGTAGCTGAAAACCAAAGACAGTCAACTTAATCTACTAGCAATGACTAATTAAACTGAAGAAAGACGGATTTCACAAGGATTTTGGAACTATCTACAGCATCGCAGCAAGATGAGAGTCAATATTTCACTAAGAGATAGAAATAAGAAAGCTGCTGCATTGCTAAACAGCAGAACACAGTTTGATGATTTGTGCCCCAATTATGTCTCTAGTACCTCCCAAACACGCACAGAGTTGAAACTCAAAATTTCTCTCACTTCCTGTATTTTATTTTCTTTTTCTCTTAGCAGAAATCAGTTTATGCTAAACAAAAAATATAATTTAATGTTAAAGCCAGGAAATGTGAAAGAGGAAGGGAACTAACAGAGTAACTGAGAATAAACATAAATGTGATTCACTGCTGTTCTAACAAAGTGACTCATGTTAAAAAAAAAAAAATTAAACATTTCTAGCTTAGATATTAAATCAAAAATCTTTTCTCACACAAAAGAAGAGTACAGATGTCTTATACAGCTTTTTTGAGGTACAACGAACATTGCAAGCAAAGGTCTAACTTACCTTCTCATTATTCTAGCTAACTAACAGAATAAATCGACTGATTTCAAGTACCAGTTGTGAAGTCTTTCTACATGTACTATGTTTTCTACCTAACCAGCTTACCCCCAAGGCCTTTACAAAAATTGCTTTTGTTTTGTAGCTAAAACAAAACAAAGACTCAAGTCTTATATTGCATAATTTTTGCATGGGTATGATTAAAAAAATGAAGACTAATTAATATAATATTTATTCTAGTTCTTTCTTCTTTCTGGAATCTTAATAAAACAGATAATTTAATCTGTTGCATTTGTCAACAGTTGCAAATGTATATCACATGACAAACTCTTTTGACACTGCACTTCACCGGAATTTGACATATTCCATATTAAGTAGGAGCTGCTTCAATATCCTGTTTTCTGTTTCCAAATTGCCCAATAAAAAGAATTCCAGAATCTGTTTTCCCATTTGGCTATGGCACAGGGTTTAGTGTCTCAGAAAGAAATTTGCAGTGGTGAGACACTTCCTGTGAGATATCTCTTGTGGTGAGACATTTCTCCAGTAGGCAGCAACTGGTGATCTGTACAGTCAGGGATGTTAGGAACTTCCTCCTAACACTAAGGTTTATTGTCTGTTGAAAAACCTCAAACATAATGATTAAACAATATATTTGTATCCTGTAGTCAAATATAATTCGGGCCCGAATTCCCATAACTGATCCTGGAACTGTCCAATTTTAATTTAATTGGCTGTTCTGGATGAAATTATGACATTCTTAAACTCTTGGCAATACTTACTCACCATTCAGTGCTGGGAGTCAGAATCTGCAAACAATCCCTTAGTGTATTCTTTTGTTTTCTGTCAAGTAGCAATCAGTTTATAACACATGTATGGAAATATATATTTATCCAATTATGCATTTGTCTATACATACTGTTTCTTTCTCTTTATAAAAAAATGTATATGGACGTATATGTAAACACCTAAATTGCCAAAAAAAAAGAGGAAATCTATTTGAGAAGGCCTGAAGACATGAGGGAAACATCTCAAAATAAGTGCAAAGTATGTTTGTTACTAGTTTGTCTAACAGGTTGACATTAGATCTATGATAGAAGCAAACTTTTGTTATGAAGAAGAAAAACACTGGTGTCTTCCGTATGCATTGCTGTATAACCAAGATTGTAAGCAATAGACCAGAGTGAATCTTTTTCCTGCTCAGAATCATAAACCTGGAGTTAGAATCTCCAAAAAAGGAGACATTACTATACAGTGGGATCATAAGCAGGTCTAAACCTTTATTCTATATATTCCTTTAATGTATTTGGGTTCATAAAGGATATAAATTGATAAAAATAGAGAAGATGTTTACTTTTGTTGGTGCTTATGAGAGAAAGGCCAGTCAGAGATGTCTTCCTGTGGAGGCTGCTGGCCTGTGGAGATATTCAGTTATTGTCACTTATGCTGAAATGATAAATCTGGTTTTTTTGTTTGTTGGTTTGATTTTTAAAAGTATTTGTTTTAGCAAGTTTACACAGCTTGGGGATAATTATTTGCTAGGAAATTAAATCTCTCCAGCTCTTCCATCTTACTTTCATACTTGTCAGCTCTTCCTATCAGCCTCCTTCCACCTTTCAGAGCACTGCTAATTCACATTAAAGTCAAGCCTGTGTTTACGTTACACAAGGCTTTTGTTCACTATAATTAGAGAAAATATATATAAATAAATGCTGCACCTAGGATTTTGCTTGTTCTTTACATTGAGTACTGTCTAATTGAAGGAGACATAATTTTATCTGCAAAAAGTGCTGCTGAAATGTTTTAAAATGATAATTATTTTAGTCTTCTAATAAGTTAAAATATAATTGCCAGATAATTTACAGAACAAGTTGTTTTTACATTACTCTATGGTTGTTAGCCAACTAGTCACAGGATGGAAGAACAGTGATTAATATTATGTCAAATAAAATGCCAAGTTTATAAGGTTCCTATAATTAAGAACTCTAAAGCTCAATTCCATTATTTTTATATCGTTTGAAATGGTATTGAAATACTATTAATAATAATGTCATCTGATATCCAAAAACAAACAAAAAAACAATGTGAGTCTTTCCTTAAGGCTCTTCACAGTGTCACAGAAGACAGAACAAATCTGTCTGCATCAGCAAACCAAGAAAACCACAATCTTTCTCTAAACTAATTTTGGAGAGTGAACAAAGAGAAAAAAAGTACTGTAAGAACTTGGTTGTGGGGAAGCCTCCCCGCACCCAAAAACAAACAACAAAAATACCGACAAAAACCTTGTAGTCCATTATATGGTTTAATAGTAGACCCATTGAAAAATACTGATCAGGATCAATGGCAAAAAGACTAGTTTTTCAGGGGATTTTAAATATTTCCTTGAACATAGAAAACAACACATTTAGCAGGGACACTCCAAAAGGCAAAAAGTATGCGACTCATTAATAGAGAAATAAATCTGAGAATAATGATTTTGGACACTTTGGAAATTAAACAGTAATACATTTTCATTTGCAAGAAAAATAAAACAAGAAATTACTCACAATCCAGTTTCTGAAGGTGAAAACTGCTTAAATAACTACATAAACATAGAAATTTAGTCCAGGATTGGCAACAGTAGTAATTTTCTTAAAGAGCCCATTTTAAATTATGATACAATCTTGCTTTTGGACAAAGACTTACCTTGCAAACTAACTCTAGACCAACAGCAAGCACAAATACTTTTGTTTTATTATCTGTCTTACAAGAACAGGAAGCTTTACTGTTCAGGAATGCTTCTGTTTAAATAGCTAAAACTTAAACATTGCTTTGGGAACGTAGTTGATTTTATCCAATAAATATTAAATATATCCAGAAAAATGCTGATCATTCTGTACAAGCTTGTCTTGTTGGGAAATACCATCAAGGCAAAGGAGGGACAACATTTGAAACTTACAGAAATGGGAGGTGTATTTGGTAACCTATCTGAATACTGTTTGGTCTTTTATAAGTTCATCTTTGATTAGAATTCAGCATCAACAACTTAGGTTTAAAATAAAAATTTAAAAAAACAAGGGGAGAAGGTTAAACTGAGCAATGAATATAACCTTTTGTGCTTCATTTATTTCTGACTCACATTTAAGAGAGGAACTCCTACTCTGTAGAAATGAGGTTCACTATATATATAGCCAACATGATCATTGCATTTTTTGCTGTGTTCTCAGCAAAAACTTACCAATTCTGTTAAGCACTGCAAAAACATCACAAAGAACCAGACCCAAACAAGAAGTGGGCAAGGTGAAAAATTCTCAGCAATATTCCTAGAGGAAACATTAAAGCTTACAACATTTAGATTTAAATGAATCCTTCCTTTCAAATACAACTTCATTAGTCAAAGGTATTCTTCCTTCTCTGTAATGCATGATGAACAAAACACAAGTGGGAGAATATATCTTATTTGTGTGCTACTGCATTACTTTGCTAGAATACACATAACTAAAGTTTCTGATATTGATGGGATGGCTCATCAAACACAGTGTATGCTCTCTATTCTTATTGTACCTATATGTTTCTATTCCTAATGAGTCTTTTACTTTAAACTCTGGATTCCCTTTCCTCAACTCTTTACAATATCTGGTCTGGGTAACCACGGTATGTACAAAGTGGAGAATTAGATGCAGTCAATAGACGGACTGAGAATTCACTGTAAGTTACCCGATTATATCAGTCTATTTCTTTATCTTTTTCACCACAGACTTTAAGATACCATTAAAAAAAAAAAAAAATTATTTCCCACATGCAGCAGGAGTAGACTGACATTCTCAAGGTTTTTGAGGGTCTTCAGTGTCCAGAGCTCAACAATGAAATTTTTTCAATACACTTTTATGTACTACTAAATAATAAAAGGCCCACTGGTGCATCCCTGATTCAAATATGGCTTTGGATTCTGGGTCCCACACCGACATTTCAGAGCATTAAGTTTTGAAGTTTAGTTCACATCTTTCCTTTATAGGTTATATGCAGTGGCAGTAAGGAAAGTGGTGATCTAGTTTTCAGTAAAAGAATCACAAGCATTTAAGCATCTTAATTTTTTTGTTTATACTTGGGTTTTGTTGGACCTTATGGTTTGCTTCCAGGTTGAAGCACCTCATTTCACAGTTTGCTACCTTAAAATGTTTAAAAAGTAATTGTATTGCTCAATTTAGTGTAGTTGGCCAACATTATACAGTTGGCCAACCCACTTTCTATTGTCTTTTCTAAGTTACTTGTTCAGAGACTGTTATCGAGTCAGGCTAAAAGCAACCAGAGAATTCAGGTTTTTTCAGTTTTCATTAATTCAGCAAGAATTGCCTTTCCCCACTTACAGATTTTTTCCCAGCTTATTTGGCTTACTTGTGAGTTCTGTTATGGGATTTGGAAGGTATCTGTATTGCTTTAAATTCATTTAGTAAACCCCAAGAGGGTTTCAGAGGCAAAGCTTCTTAGTAAAGGATTGCAGACTTATTGATGAGAAAAAGTTCAGCTAAAGCTCTCAACGCCTGCAGTTCAATGCAATTCAGATACTCAGAGAAGTTAAACTTGTTTATTTGACTTAATATTTATCAATTCATTTAGGTGGTAGTACATCCCATGCAGTGAAAAGTGTATATGGACACATAAGAATGTATAAAGTACCTTCTGGATTGCCAAAACGAAATAAGCTAAACAAGGCAATTAAAGGAGACAGATATATATACATAATGCTTTAATGTGAGAATTTGTTGTGCTGTTTAATCAATAGTTTAGAAACTAATATCTACAGTCATTGCTATAGGAAACATCTTTTTAGCAGAAAACCTAGTGCACTCAATCGAAAAGATGAGACCTATATTTTTTACAATAAACTGAACAGAATGTAGTTAAAATACATGGCATCAATATGAAACCCAACAACCTGTCTGTCAGGGTAACAAAACGTTGTTGTAACAAACCCACAAAATTCACCAATGGTACGAAATAGAACATTCCTCTTCAGCAAAACTTCTGCAATTTTGCAATTGTCTAATTAAAGAGAAAACATAAGTCAATATATTTTTTTCTATATATTAGTTGCTACAGTGGCATGTCAGATTGTTCTACAGTACCAGTTAGGTGGATGAAACTAATCATCAGATATCCTTATTATATAAATAGAGATTTGAGTAAGTTACTCAAGATTTCATAGAACATGGGATGAAAATCCAAAAAAGTATATCATATTGTATTCCTCTCTGTGCTTAAGAAGGTTCTTCTCGAAGTGCTGTCTTCCACCTTTCAGTCCTTGTGCATATTACTGAAAAATATCTTTGTATCTCAAGCTGCCTAATCCCATATAGATAACTTATGGCAGAGAAGTGAATTAAATCTTCATTTTCCAGACCAAGGCCAGGACACTAGAATATCCTTTCTCTCATAGTCGCACTGAAAATAATAGATCTTAAAAATTTTCTTGCCCCAAACCCAAACACTAATGGAAGTGACATCAAAAAATAAAAATAAGAAAGTATTTCTCATGCTTTATTTGAAAACTGAAACAATGAGTAAAAGTCACTCATCAAAAAGGGTAGGCAAAAAAAAAAAAAAAAGAGGAAAATCCCACAAGAAAAAAAAGACGACTTCAGGATGAGTTGACATTCAAAAACTCTTAAATTTCTGGCAAAGGCTTACTTTTTACCCTGAGGTTTCCGTACCTCCAGATATGCCCCATTACTTCAGAAGCCAACATTTTAATCATAATAACAAACAGCCACCTTGTCTCCAAGACTAGAGCTCAGATACGATATCAGACTTGAGGCTCAGTTTGCCTTCTGCCTCACACAGATCACTGGTACTGTCAACCTGGAAACGGAGCTGTGTGTCTGCAATGAAATGAGTAGCATTTTTTTTGAACACCAAACTCTGAAAGTCCATGCAACATGTACTTTACACAGTATTTCAAACTTAAAACATTTTCTGCACCTCCATTCTTTATCCCAGATACATCCAAAAGCCCCAGAATTTTGCAGAAGAAGAAAGTATGTGACAGAAAAATCACAAAAAGACTGAGATCAAAACTTGGAGAAAGATCTGTACTTTTTCATTAAATAAAATTATTTTTTAAACATAACTTGATAAAATATATATAGAGGGGTCTATTCTTAACCCCAACAAGGGATATTTTGATAAGAGGATGTAACTGAATTTCCTTAAAATTACTGAGGGACTTAGAGACCTGCTTAAATTATCTCTCTTGTTTAATTTGCCATTTGGACATGAAGAGCTGAATATGAATCTTCATAGAAATGAGGAACTTACTGATGGAAGAAAAAGCCCTTAAGTGATGGCTTCCCTATGGAAAACTATTCCACAGCCTAATGTATCTTCCTGTCAGAATGTTTTTCATGATATTTAGTATAGGGTTTTCTGTTCCTAATTCCATCATATTATTAATATATATCTTAATGTACAACATTAAAACCACTTCTAGTCTTCTTGACATTTACATAATTATATTCTTATGGACGCCCTTTTGAGGCAAAGCTAAGGTGTCCCTATTTCACTGCTAAAAAGTTTCCTTCATTCAGTCTCTTCAGTATTTTTCTCTTCCTTTCTCTTCCCCATTAATAATAAACTATTTCCCAGCATAGTCCTTTCATCCCATTCAATTTCTTCTAATTTTTGTTGCAAGAAATGGAGGTGCTACTCCCTCACAGGTGATGGAACTTTTAAACCAACTGTCCTGGTTTCAGCTGGGTTAGAGTTACTTTTCTTCCTAGTAGCTGGCATAGTGCTGTGTTTTGGATTTAGTATGAGAAGAATGCTGATAACACACTGATGTTTTAGTTGTTGCTAAGTAGTGCTTAGGCTAGTCAAGGACTCTCTTTTTCAGCTTCCTGTGCTCTGCCAGCTGCACAAGAAGCAGGGAGGGGGCACAGCCCAAGATAGTTGATCCAAATTG
>VYZW01025989.1:5192-15333 GCA_013401315.1 Balaeniceps rex
AAAGCAAATGCCAACCATTATTACCTTAGGCTGGATTCTTCTATTTCTTCGCATTCGTAAACAAGAGTTATCGAAGAAGCTGAAATCGCAGCAGCTCTCACTGCTTCTTTCTTTCCCCATAATGACAAAGCTCCATGTTTTCAATCTGTCTCCATTAAATTGTTCTCCTTGTAATTTAAACCTGACGCTACTGTTCATCTAATCCAACCCAGCCACACAGGTGCCCCTCTATGAATCAGCATGGGCTGATTGATGATTTTTATGGGTGAGCTGGCTGAAATCAAATCACATGTTGTTTTACCACAGTTTCACAGCATTGACACAAACCAAATAATACCAAACTGAACTGCGAATAGTAGCATATTTGCTGACGTGCTATGAAACCTTCGAGGACTTAGCGCAAGCACAACATGTTCGTCAATTAGGCTCAGCATGATTGCAAAACCATCCCTTGAGGCACCACAAGGTGCATCATTTGCTTTCCTTTTCTTTCTTCTTTTTTTTTCCTTTTTCAAAGACACAGCCATAGCTTTAGCTCTCCTGCTATAAACATAAACTGTTTAATGAAGATAATTCAAAGGTAATTCAGAGTTTTAGTGAGAATCCAAAGAGTGTCCCCAAGCATTTCACTCACAGCTTCCTCTTAGCCCTCAAAACTACTTGCAGTCTTGGAATGACTGTTTCTAGGTAGTCCTGTCTCTGCTTAAATTTTAATCCTCTCTGTGCCCTGACAGCCTTTTAGATATTCCATCAGCAAAACAAATGCTTGCAGAAGGAGCAGCTTAAGCTTGGAATATTAAGGGAACAGACTTCAGTGATCTTTTATTCAGCATGCTGTAATCTATTTTTGTACTCCTGACAGGCTTCATGGGGGAATAGCTAACACTTAGTCTCAATTCATTATTTTCTTTACTTTTCTTCAGAGAACAATAAAGCAATTCATGTTTCATAAAGAGCAGAAAAATGCAGACAAAATCTTTGTCGAAGTGAAAGAAAGATTGAAAAAAGCAGAAGAGCAACACAAGCCTTATGACAATAAAGCCATAGTGGGGTTGGAATAAAAAAGAGAAAAGAAGTCTCCAAATCTGCTTTTTGGAAAAGACTGAAATTAATACCAGTTAAATTTCTTATATTTTTAATGTTGAAAAATCATTTTACAAACACTCATATTATTTGATCCTTATTTCAAAATGTTTTCATGCAAAAAAAGATTCAGGACCACAGAGACATTGATATTATATTCTCTCTTTCTTCAATTTTTATTTCCTTTGGAAATTTGAAAAAAAAAATGGCAGGGAAAGAAAGAGTAGGATGAGAAAAAAGGCAATTGGATGACAAAACATAAATGCCAAGAAGTCAAAACCCAGAACTGTTTTAATTAAAAAAACCCAAAGAAACAAACAATAAAATCTGAAGACCATAACTTTTCTTACAGAACAAATAGAATCTCAAAGCTTGAGAAAGATTTTAGAGAATCAGCAAAGAGTTTGTTCCACATGGCAGGAGATGCAGTAATAAAAATAATAAATGGAAGGGCTTGCACTATAAAGTCTATATCAAACAAATTCTGGCTTTACCTTCATATCCTGCTCCAATTCACAGCAGCAAAGTGTTCTTCCGTTTCCACGAGTCAAATTTAGAGCTTGAAAGGAGACAAGGAATGTGATGGAAAATGGAGAAACTGTATGAAATCAAATAAGTTTTTTGTGAAGTCTAGTGGAAGATGGATCATTCCCCAGATCCTGACCCACAGTCACTATGAACTGAGCAAGTCAACAAGGGTGAGGTTTCATTCAAGCGTTGAGAAACCTGTCATGACTCTCTTAGTTTTCACAAGCACAATACTTACGAACCTAACAATCAAAAGTTGTCAAATAACTCTGATCATTTTTGTGTAGGTTACGATACATGCCAAATTAATTTAGAGGTGTCAGGAGGGGGCAAACTGACTCTGTTTTCAGATACTTGAAAAAGTTAAATTGATTTGGGGAGAAGGGACAGCTGAATGAATCTGCACCAGCTCCTTTTAGAGCTCAACAAGTGCTGGTGCATGGCAGTGACTTGACATCAGTATACTGCTAGAGCGAATATTATTGACATTTGGAAAGTAACAGGTATTAAGAGGTGCTGAGCCTGTGTGTAAATTTAACTTGCACCTCCTGCAAGGGCATAATTTGATCTGCACTTGTGGAAAACTGAATGGGTATGTACCACAAATAGGAGTCTGAGCGGGGCACAGTCCATATCTCCCCATTGCCCAGACTGGATGTCCCAACCAGGCACGTCCCAGACCCTTGAGAGCTGAACCACCTTCCTGGAAATTAAAACCCACAGTGCTCTCTGCCATTGCAGCATCTACTTCAGTGGTTAAATGTTTGCCCACCTTACAGCAGATATCTCCTGCCTCTCTGCCGAACAGACCCCAGGCCTAATCAAGAAACAATGCCACTGACGTTATGTGTCTTCCCATACTTTTCCCATTTTTGTTACACTAATATTTTCATGTCGGTCTTGGACATAATTTACTGCTGTATTTCCCTAGAAGTTTCTAGAGACCACATAGGCCACGTCTCTTCTAACTGTCATCAGAGAGAATCGCTTCATTTCTTCATACAGAGTGCTCAAGTAAAACAAAATAATTGGTTTATTAAAACTATGTATATAACAGTTCAAAACGCTCCTCTGTGCTTGCACGCTGCTTCACTACACCTCTGATTTGTGCAGCTACCTGTAGGGAGCAAAACTCTTTAGTATGCACAACAAGCCTAAGTACAAAAATTACAAAGCAAATTAACGCATACTAATCAATATCATGCATGTAATGAATTACATTTGTTAGCTGCCCAGATTTGGGGTTCCTTGAGGAGGTTTTATTTGATGAATCTTTTTTGGTTAATGTTTTTATACATTATTTGACTGGAGTTATCAGTCAGGTATCAGGACAACTTTGTGTTGTCAGTGATACTTAACCCTGCTAGGCAGGGACTGACCCACAAAATGTGGTCTCATGTAAAGCTGACACCAGTGGTCATAGCCAACGGGAAGGTAGAAGAGGAGGAAGAAGATAAGATCACTGCAGAACAGTGAAGTGTTACACACCAAGAGGCAATCACAGGCTTTTGCAGCTAAATAGCAGAGGTTGATAGTAGGTAACCTGGGAAGAATCTTGGAAGAAGAGACAATTTAATAAAAAGAGAAAACATTTTCAAAACTGGACAGTTCAATTCTGAACGAAAGATGCAAGTAAAGCAGATAACTGAATAAGAAAAAATGGGTACCTATATATGCAATCACCTGAAAATGTGAAACTTCATAACTTTTTATGACTCTTAAACTGAGAGAAATCAAGTCCCAGTCAACAAAATAGATGGCCACAGTTCCTGGGCAACTGCATCATGGCTGCCAGTGAACCATTTAATAGAAAAAGTACATGGCAAATATAATCTGAATGAGTGGGTAAGTACAGGAACAAACTTTGGCTCTGCAGATGAACTAATTATTATCAGAAAACAGAACCCAGATTTAAAAAAAGAAAAAAACAACAGTAACAACAAGTCTGTGTCTTTCCAATGTTTTGAATTAGGCTGGTGAAAGAAATTACCTCTCTCTTCAAACCTCATTTCACCTATATCCTCAGTCATCACAATTGCAATTACGTGGTTCCTACTAAAAAACAGACAGCGCTATCCATATATCTTTTTCATTAGGAATAAAAACAGATCTAACGATTAGGTGGAAGTATGTAAAGGCAGGATGCAACTTCCAGGCACATCCCTCTGCCTACATTTTGCTTTTGACTAGCTCTGGGTGATTCTCTCTGGGTGTTTTGAATGGTTCTGCTTTCCTGCAAGGGCTGTACATGGAGCCCAGGACTGTCTACTGCTGGTATCTACTTTTAGCTGTTGCAAGATATCTGCATTTAGCTACACAGGTTCTAGCAGCCAAACCCCAATTTTCAGAAATGCTGTAGGCACTTAGGCATATCAGAAATGCAGGTGCATGCTGAGTGCAGTGGTTCACTGCCATCACTTCCACCCGCTCTCATCCAGTGTCCTCATTGAGGAGTCCATGCCCACCTCCTTCCCCAGACCTGCAGCAGCACTGAGCCTCCGTAGAGGCACAGCACTACGGCTGCAGCCAGAGGTGCTGTAGTATGAGGAAGAAGGGGCACAAGACATGAGAAGGGTCTGAACTGCCTCCCATACTAGCAGCACTACCATCCCCCCTGCAGCCTCCTCGGGGTGTTAACAGCTCCTGGCAGTGCTGTGTTTGGCAAAGGGGTCAAGTGAGCAAGCCTGGCAGGCCTCCTTGATTCACCTCTGATGTTGATGTGCATCATCAGCTGGCAACCACTGTCCTAGAGAGATATTTCTCAGTGCCTGGACACCATGGGAAACCCTTGGGATTCAGACTGCAGTCTACTTTCACGTGCTGTTACTAAGTCAACTAAGACTTGAACAACATGTGGTTAAGACAACACCTCTGACGGGGAGACAGGAGTTAATTAGCAGTCTGAGGCACAGATTCAGTAAGATATTTCAGCACCCAGTTAATTTGAAGTATGCAAGCAGTTCTATGTACTTCAAAGGTAAGTGCTTATAGTCTTTGCTAGATCCAGGTACTGACACAATCTCAGTACACATGCTGAATTTTAATACGTTAATACCAGTGTATTAAAGAAAGATGTGCCAAAAAGTCCATATCTGGCACATGTGCATTGCTACCATTAATTTAAATAAAAGATTTTAAGTGTGTATTTTGCCTCACTTTGGAGCAGAGGAATGTGTTAGAAATCATGCCCCAGTGGCATTTCAGAAGAAATATGCATTTAATAAAGGAACTTTCTTATTATTTGGGAGAAATATTTTAATAATACTGTCTTCACATACATTATAAATACACAGAATATTAGGGAGATTTCAAAGGAGAACTATTTCCTTAACCATTACATATTATTGTACAAAGAATAATTGCGGTTGAAGTAGATGATCTCAAGAGGTGCCTTGCAACCTAAACAGTTCTGTGACTGTAATATTGCAGTATCACTGCTTACCATACACACAAGGGTTGTGCTGACCTGTCTTTTTACTGGTGTTACCACAGTCTTGTCTCACACCTTGGACAACACTCGTTTTCTTACCCTGTGTCAAAGACACCCCCTGCATATTCAACTACAGAGTGTAAAATAGTGTCATCATTACTACTCAGAAGAGTAGTAAATCATATCACATGTTAACAAAACCAAAATTTGCTCATAAATCCTTTTTCCCTTACAGGGACATGCACAGAAAGCATCAAGAGTGTACACAGGAGCTACTGCAGTGTGTGCTCAGGAAAGATACTGATCAAAATTTGGGAGTTAGGCACAGTTCCTGCTTAGGAACAGGCTGGCTGCGATGTGTGGAGGACAGAATGCTTCACATCACTTCAATAACATACTTCCCCGCACTTTCAGGAGCAGCTGGAAAAATCTGCCTCCAAATTTCTTTGGCAAGAAAGATGAATCAAAGCAAATGAAAAAAAGGGGAAGCGGGAGATGATCTCAGCGGAGACGAGCTCACTCATGCTCCAAAGTGTATGCAGTTCAGCAGAGAATACACACTCTATTATCACTTATTGTTTATTACAACCTCACTAGGGCTAATGAAGACACAGTGCAGAAAGGTGATGAATGAGGAGAATCAGACTTTCTATATATAACTGCATAAATTAGAGGTGGAAAACATATCCCATACAGACCATGATTTTTCTTTGAATGACGGTTTCAAAACTACTCAGTGCTGTATCTATATCTTGCTGATTTAAATGTTCCCAGGAACTTTGGCAGGTCTCCACTTCACATTTACAGTTCCTTTGCAGGTAGCCTAAGTTCAGTCAGCCCTTAGTAAATATATCTCATCTGCCTTTGCTTTATGGGCACACTTCAACCTTCCTACAAAAGGCTTTGGGCCATCGTGTCTGCCCAGTGCTGGCTGCAGGGATCTGTCAGAAGGGCAGATGGAATGGGGGGAGGCAGCCAGGCAAGGCACAAGAGCGCTAAGACCCATCTACATGGCAGGAAAATGAGCTCAGAAGTGTTCATGTAAGGATCTTTCTCTCAAGCATACCAGCTGGCCTGCTTCTCCAAAGCTTGCAGGCTGGCAGTGGCTTCATGGTTACTTCTGCACAGGCACGTGAACACAGACAAAGGGAACATCTTTTACAAGGGATTTGCGTTCTATCTAAAACCACTACAAAAGAACTAGGTATTATTAAAATTATTATGATGCACCTGCTAGGTCTTCATATACGCAGACACAGGGCTTTAGCATACATCATGTCCTGCAGAAAATTGATGCGTCTGATGTAAGATATGACTGAACTCAATGAATGCTGAAGTGGTCAAGGACAAGTAGAATTTTAAAACTCTAATGGTTACTGATTACATAAATCTATCATTATAATTTCCATCTTATTTTCAATTTCCTGAAAAAGTTATAACTTTTAACAAGCAATATTCCAAGATTTGTTAAAGCCAGAGTAACCCATAATCAAGTAAGCTGTACACTGGAGGCAGTGAATGTGATGAATATTAGTAGAATTTCTATGGATGACATTCTAGTATTTTACTGTATTTCAAAAACAGCTTAAAAGATTTCAGAATACAACCATTTCCTTTGGAGCCTTCAGCTTATTGGACTGAAATAGGGGTCTGGGAAAAGAAAGATGATTACCAAAATTGTTCATTTTTAAAGTTTAGAATCTTAGGACCAAGCATAACCAAGTATGAATTGCCAGTATAAACGGAAAATGGGGAAAGAAAGATGCCTCTGAGTCTTCAACTAATGGTCCTTAAAGGCATTTTAACAATATATTTGGACACCAGTGCAGGAAGTGAGAAACTCTGCACCTTAAATTAGTATAATTCTATTGTCTCGCTACATTTGAGACTAAGGCAGTCTTCAGTGTCAAAAGCCCTTGTGTTCTCTTGCCATAACTTGATTAAACAAAGACATATTTAATGCTCAGCCAAATTCTTCTACATTGAAGAGAATGTGGCTTAGCCACCCTAAAAGGCAACTCCCTCATCATCTTGGCTCCCCCTTAAACAGAGACACGCCCCCATGCCAGGAGAAATTATACACCTTGAGCAAGCGCAAAAGATCACAGGTAAAATTAAGTCTCTACAGTCATACAGCAGTGAGAACACAATGATGCCTTGCTTTAAGTTCTTCCTAGGGTATCCATAATAGGTCAGCTCAGAACTGCTCCAGTCAGCAAATTCTGCTGGGCCTTTCCAAGGTCACCAGGAAATTATAAAAAAAAAATTTAAAAAATGTGACAATCTTAGTTATTACTGGGTATTACCCTCAAAAGACCTGATCAAAAGCCTCCTGGAATCAAGATGGATCAGAATTTCAGTTGGCTTTGAAGCAAACTTAAAAGTTCTGGACCTGGTGACTTAAATCATGTTGCTATCGTTAAGAGTGAATTTCCTGAATTGAGTTGGCTGAAATTCAATGTTATATTCTGAGAGGATAAAATGTAGGTAATTGGCAGATATCCCTCACATATTGCATCTTTTCCTACATGTTACCAACAATAAAATGGAAAATACAGAAGAAACTGCATCTATCCAACATTGCTACTGTCTGCTCTCCCCCAACATGGGTTTAATTAACACAAATTTCAAAAAACATTACTCTTGCATACACCAAACTAATATTTAAAATTAATAGGTCCAGACTGAGAACAATTGAGAACAACAAGGAGATGTCCAAGATGTCTCTTCACACATACCGAGACAGACTACAGCAGGACAGAGAAGAGCACCATAGTTTCACGGGCATTTTATACCAGCACTGTTGCTTAAAGGGGGCTGGGGAGGGGGGGAGAAGTCTGCGTCTCCCTTTGCTATTTATTCTTAATCCTCAGCTGTCCCCTTCTTCATGCCAGCACAAATGTTCATGAAGTCCTACAATAAATTGGATCAAAAACCAACTCAGGTTAAAATTAAACCAGCAAAGCAAACTCAGCATAGTTTTAACCTGCATCAGTCCTCTTCCAATTCGCCATACAGTGGCAGAAACTTTCCCTGTGGTTAAGTACAAGTGATCAGGGTCAGGGAGGTATTTGAGTGCCTCTTTTAGCAGCGGTTGTCAGTTTCTGCTGCCTTGCCGTGCCAATGGGAGTACCCTGTTGGTAGCATTTCTGTTGTGCTTTGACACTGCCATTACTGTCTGACATTTAAATTGGGAGCACAGAAACATCTCAGCAAGCTGTGGCCTCTTTTGCCGGGATTTTCAGAAGTAGAATAATCAATTTTCTCAATTCCTAACTGCTCAGGGTCTCAAAGGCAGCCATACCAGGTGAGAAAGATAGATGTCAAGAGAAAAAGAGAGCGATACTGTCTTATAGCTTGTCAATAATTCTTAGCCATGAATTCTGTGTCAACTTAAAAACTTTCACCACTTCATTATTTTAAAATGGATTTTATTAAACACTGAAATGTTACCCCTCTTGTGATTACATTAGGAAGAAAGTAAAAGCTTGTGTCCCTGCTCTGTAGAGCTGTGAAACCCAGCATACATTACCTGAGACAGTGTTAACAATCTTCGTTCGTGCTAATTTTGAAATGACCATACAGCACATTATATATAGCAGGAACTTGTTTAGCTTTTAGTTTCTTATGTTTTGTTCCTTTTATATTCCATAAAGCTTAGCTGTTCGATAGGAAGGTCCACACAAGCATTAATATTTCCAGCAGTCAGCTCATTGGATCACTGATTTTCCCTGGTAGCACTAAAATAACAGATCAAAATCTATGCCAAAATGCTAATGATAATTAAGAGAATAATTGTCAACACTCAAGTAGAGATTATTGTCGAGAAGCAACATCATCAGAATTTGAATAATTAATCAGGACTTGACTAATCCAGCAAAAGTGAAAATCACAAGGAGCACGCAAAAAAAATCCCAGTATCATGAAATCAGCTATGAATTCCACATTTAATGACTTATTGAGAATGAACTGACAACATCAGGAGTACTGTGATTACTTGAGTTCAAGTAAGAGCAAGGCAGCTTATTCTGCAGTTTTGAGTGTTTTAAGACACCTGTGAAACTACTAACGTATGGAAGTTGTCCCTTATGTCAAATTTGATTGGAACAAACTTTTAATACAAAAAAGATGTAATTTTGAATTTTTCTCTCACTCTTATTCTATTGCTACCTTGATGAGTCTCTCAATGACTGATTGCCTCACTTTCATTGGCATTTAGAAGAAAAAAAAAAAGACTACTTTCCCCATGTTGCATATGGATCATCACTCTGCTTGTGGTCCTCCAGCAAAACACAGCCCTTCCAATCCCCTTTTTAATAATCCAAGACATGTAACACACGTGGCACAGCATGGCTCGCTTACTAGCATAGGTTAAAATATCTAAATGATTATGTAGAGCAACAACTTTATTTTTCTATTATTTGTGCAACCCTGAGTTAGAAAAAAACATCAATTTTGGAGGAGAAGAGAGGATTATTTGAGAAACTTACATTATTATTATCACTTTTTGTTTTCACACAGGGAACCAACAGTTAGCAGTTCCCTGGGTCAATAGACCTCTGGTTCTCCTTCAGTCGTCAAGGAGACAGATCAACACATCTTTGAAAACTTTGGACAATCTTTGGGCAACAACAGTAGAAGGTGGTCAAGAATATGTTGGCTGTGTCACAGAGGAAGCTGGAGGTGCAACGCACTGAAGAACATGGGGTGCCAGGCTGCGAAGGAGGGTGGGAGCCACCTGCTATGCTCTTCTGAACATCCTACACAGGCAAAATCAGGAGAGAAGTGCCTTCTTGAGACAGCAATCAAATGTGTAAAAGGAAAGGAGCAAGACAAGCTAAGACATGGTCTACCCTGCCACTGCTGGGGGCTTGGTCCGCTCCAGCTCCTTAGAGGGACATTTGTCTTAAGGCACAGGAAGAGAGATTTCCCTGCACTGCTTCAAGTACAAGTGCATAATTGCAACTGGCCTTTGTGAGAGGAGCACAGAGAATGAAGGAGGATTTGAGTGATTACACACCATCTGGCCCTGGACAATAGCTGCCAATTGCTACCTAAGTTCAATACAGGAAAGCACTATGGCATTCTGAATTATCAGTA
>VYZW01026017.1:1437-11928 GCA_013401315.1 Balaeniceps rex
TTTTCTTTTTTCGCCCTCTTGCTATGCACCTGTTGTTGAATGTTGGTTCTTTTAGATACTGGTGATGTTTTGGTAGACATAGGGAAAAAAAGACTCACTTATTCGTACAATAGTCTTTTGGAAGGTGGTGAAAGTAATCATGTGAGAAAAGCCAACAAAATTTGACCCTTCTGAAGTGATGGTATTATACTGATATTTTGTGTTTGTTGCAAAAAGATGATCACTAAAATTAATTCTGCCTGCCCTAAAGCTGGGGATGAAAAGTGAGAAAGCTGTGTGTACTGCACTTGTCTTAGTCGTCTCATAAAGCTGAGAACTATAAAGAATGCAGTTTCTTAGTGTCTGGGTAAGTCTTTCTGTACTACAGCAGAAAAGTGAACATCGGGGCGCCCAGATGACAGGATGTCAGTAACCCATTTTTGTGCTAGGTTTCAACTTTCAATTAACCATTAAAAATGATGAAATAAAATATGCAAAACACTTTACAAATATTGCAGAATGATTTTTTTATATTTCCTGCCCTTGTAATCTGCAATCAGCTGTAAAATTGGTGTGCATGGCTACCAATCCATTCCAGATGGGTATTCCTCAGTCTGTTACTGATTCCATTGGTTGCTGAAAAATAGCCTTTAAATATTCCTAAAGCGAAGGTTTATTGCCATCATAGGAACAGGGTATTCCTTTCATAGGTCTGGTAGTCCTGTCTTACCTTAGAAACTGAAACTTGCACATCCTTAACATTAACCTGTCTGTAGTTTTCCTGCCTGCTAAGGGACTTAGACTAGTCCTGTGTGGGGAGAATATCTCTGCGTAACATCTGTGCATTACCAGCTTAATGAATCTACCCTACCAGTGTAGGGTTTCTTTTTAAATTTGTTCTGCTAAAATAGTGACTGGCTTTACTGATTAATAGAAGTGGGGCGCTGATGATTGAATCCTATTTATATTTGATGATGGTGGACACTGAGGAATGGGAGAGATAGTCCATGTCCCTGCGTTTGGTGACAAGAAATATCATCTTTTATTTGTATTTCTATGACAAAATCAGTACAGTTTCAACTAAGGCAAATTAAAAGCAAGGTAACAACTCTGTGTTTTGTCAGTTAAGAATCCCACAGCTTTTAGGTTTTCCATAAAGGGCAGTTTTCTTGCTCATTTTCCTGTATGCCTCTAACAAATAGCTCTATCTTGACTGATTTAGAAATAGTTAGCCTGAAAATCTCCCTTCTTCAGCTATACAGAAGATATATTTTTCTTTTGTTTAGTAAATAAAAACCCTAATCATTATTCAAATGCTGGTCACATTTCAGTATCATGGAAGTGAGATCAGATTCATAATGAAACACATCTTTATGGTCTTTCTTTCAAGTGATATATCAAAACAACTTGGAAATTTAAACTGTATTTTTCGAATGTGTGGCAAGTTGACTCTGGTTACCATAGTCCAGAACTATATATTTGGTTTTATATTACTATTATGTTATAGAAATCTGAGACACTAACTTCTTAGCTATGTTTTGTGTGTCAGGAAACATGATTTCATGAAAGACTGAAATTTTCTCACAAAGATTTTAAAGGCTGGAACTTAGTACACGTGCCATATTTGACTAAGGACACCTTTGTCCTTGTACTATCTAAGGATTTGTCGCTAAAGAGCAAACGTTGTCTGAAATGCTCATGGCTGTTCTCTCTCAAGCCTTGGTGTAGTGTACAATGTGAGATGAGTAAGCAGAAGTCTTTCTAGGGTGCTGTTTCACAAAGCAGGGTTTTCAGTGCTTGCTTTGCTGTGCCTGGATTTATAGCACTATTAGGGTGCTTATTTACTTTCAGTGGGATGTACTTAGTACCAGATCTAGTCTCTGCACTTCAGTTCCTAGCTGCAAATACATTGCTTATCAAGGAGGGAGAACAGGGTGGGAAGACATGCAAGTGTGCTGGAGGCTTGGATGCTCTAGCGGTGAAAACTGTATCTGCACAGAAGCAACAATAGTGTCTTTCTCATGATATTGTTTCAGTGAGCTGAGACCTACCTTGCAAGAACATGAGAATAAAGTCAATCTGAAGTAGTACATAGTACTAACTACAGCTTAGTAGCAAATGGTTTAGGGAAAAATCATAAGAGATGGTAAAATCTACCGTGGTATTTCTCCTGTGATACTTGTTCAACTTCTAGCTTATCAGTGTGTCAGAGATTTTTGAGGTGGTTGTAGAGTAGGGGGAAAATGACCCTGAAGCAGGGAAAAGAGAACAGTGCAGAAAAAAATGAAGACACAGAGAAAGCAGAAGATAAAAGTTGTTACTTGTAGAATAATTTACAGGACAAACTGGAAAAGGGCTAGTGAGATGATAGACCAGTATTTGGGGAGGACATTCATGGATAAGGAAAGAAGGGAGAATGAACACAAAGGAGTAGGTAAATTCACAAATGCTGGTTGCATAATGCAAGCAGTATAAAAATGTGAAATTTTAAAAGTGATGAAAACAAATTGTGGAGCAGGGTAGCATCTTGAAAAAAAGAAAATCTATGAATTGTTCTTTCTTCTTCAGAGTATTAAGTAAATGAAAGTGCTGGAAGATGGTATAGATAAAATTGGTAAGTGTGTAAAATGACCCATTTGATTGAGACAATGTGGCATTACCATCTTATAGGTTCTGCAAGGCTGTTAAGGGTACTCTTCGTGATAAGACCTGGAGACAGACTATGCTAAAATCTGAATGTGTAGGCTGATAGCCTTATTTAATAACTTCTACCAGGAATAGTCCTATGGAAGTCGACAGAGATAATTGTGGAGTGAGGCTGTATTCTGTGTGAGTAAGGGTAATGCAGTCTGATTTATTAATCTGAAAAACTTCTGGTGACAGAAAGAGAACAGCCAAATCAATATGGAAGGGAAGATTATTCCCCAACAAATTCAGTTATCATTGGTGATGAAGTAGCTAATCTAGATAGTTACTGTGAACATGACAACTGTGGTAAGAAGTGATTGAATATTCTCTGAACTGTTGTTTATACTGAGGAATCATATTTTACAAAGATAGAAATCTCCTCACTATAAACCCTGCAGATTTGTTCCTTCACCTGAATAAGGGTGTATGTGTGAAAGGAGAGGACTGAGCACTGCACCTAATAAAATGTAGTAGAGACTATTTGCTTGCCTCAGCAAGCTGAGGACGGCTGCGCCATAGTACAGACATCACATTACCAGAGCCTGGACCTCACTTCCCAGGGGACTACCAGCAAGGGACCAAGCTGCCGGTCATGGGTGGGAAACTTTGCTACTGAGAGAGAGGGGCACGGAGCATGCCATGCTGTCGCGGGCACCGTGCACACGGCCAGGAGGAGCCAGTGGGAATCAGAGCAGGTGCCAAGGATGGTCTGCGGTTTCAGGCATTCAGACGACTCTGTGTTGGCCCATTTCCTTTTGGGCAATGGATATTCCCAGATAACCACAATTGTTTTCGGCAGAAACAGACCAGCAACTAATAAGGGTGGTGTATTCTTGCCGAAAAACATCAAATGGTGAGGAATTTTGCAAGGAAGGACGTTCATGGAGGAGATCCATCCCCAAGCCAAGTCTGACGTGCTGGGCATTTCCATGCTATACGAGAGATGCCCACATCAGGGAGCAGGAAGAGATGCCATTGGTTCTCCTGTGCACAGAATGAGTACATTTAATGTCAAGTGGTCTGCAAAGACACATCTCCCTGCTTTGCCACCCTGGTGGGGCATGTATCACCCAGGCTGTCATGGGCATCTGTTCAGGGGCTCTGTTTGTGTAGGGACATAGATGTGTTTCTATGTTAGTGTTTGGGAAATGTAGACTAATAGATTCTGATACATTGTAATAAATTCAATTTTAATAATTTTTTATGTGCTTATGAACTAGAGAGCATCAAAGGTAAAGTTACATGGTAACAAATACACCTACTGAGTACCTGACAGAGGCCTCAGTGTCTGAATCTGATCTGACCGTTTTTTAAGATGGAAAGGAAAGCATTTCAGAACATGCATGATGCAACATTTTAAAAAAAAGACTATTTTGATAAATAGAGGTGGCAATGATTATTATTTTTGTGTTAAACAATGGCCATTTCCCATTCCCACATTTCTCTTTTTTCCTTCAGATGCAAAAGGTACTGACACGGTAGAGCTGGGATTTTTAAATGAATAGCACAGAACAATTAAAATTAGATGCTTGTAGTGATGGAAAATTACCATTTTCACTGATGTTGAGGTGAAGTAGATTGCAGGAGGTCTTTTGAGTACCATCACATTGTTTATCCTCCACAATTTGGCATGTATTTTTGCTAACTCATTAATTTGAAAGAAGTACTGCATGAGTCCCAAAATTTCAAAGGTAGAACAGAAGATAATAACTGAAGAAAGACCCTTTTTTTTTTCCTTCTTCATAGTATAAAGTGAAATTGGGAGCAATTGCAGGGCTGGAAAGGGGGCATTGTTTCTAGTTTGGTGTCCTACAAAGACAGGGTGCAAATGATCACTTGTCTGAGTGTGTGCCTATATCCTCCTGTGGTCTTCCTGATTTTACTCACTTTGAGACAGGATATTCTGCCTTTTTTTAACCTAGGGCAATTTCAGTTACCCAGCTTTCAAAAGCAACCTTTCAAGAATCTTCAAGAATTCAAGAAGTGAGCTACAGCACTGAGGTTGGAACAATTGACCAGGGACAGGTAAAGGGACAGAAATATTTTAACCTGGCACTGTTGACAGGGAAAGATGTATTGTCATTGGAAATATATCCAAGTCCAGTACATCAGGGATAGGTTCAGTAAGGGCCATAGATCAGTCCAGTTTGGTGGGTGAATATATGTGACTGTGCAGACATATATGACAGTCATATATATTCACCCACCAGACTGGACTGATCTACATATATATGTATGTATGTGTATAAGTATATGTATATATATAAAATTTTAATTGTTGAGCAAACATCCAGATGCTAACTCATCTACTTTCTTTAAACTGTACAAATCTACTGCGTCTGATAGTCCCCCTGAGCCTTTAGAAAGTGGTTGAGAAGGCAAAAAGGGAGGGAAAAATCTTTCATGGCAGCTGATGTTAGGGATTTTTTCCTTAACTTCTAATTGTATGTGTAATAACTGGAAGATTCAGTCTGAAAATATTTACTACATGCTTCTGTGATCCCTTACTTCAACTTTAAACTGTGCAATAATATTCCCATTTCAGCTGCTTACAGCCAAAAATGATTTTTTAATTTCTTCTCAGGAAAAAGAGAAAAACCTTTTTTCCCCTCCCCTTGTATTTTCATGATTTAGAGACCTGTACCTTAACCACAATGCAGTAACTCAAATTAAGTCATCATGAAAAAAGCCACTCCCTTAGAATACTTTACACTAAATGTGCAATTAAAGGAGTCTTTTCTTGACTTGAGAATCCAGATGGAATTTTATTCTCGTCCCCCAAATCCTCATATGCCAGCTACTGGTCTTCTCAACCAAGTAAAAGTGTAATTGCTTTAATGCCCTAGGTGTCTCTTCTGCATAGCATTGAGCAAAGGAGCAGCATTGTGCTTGCTGATTAAGGATGGATTTATTAGCTTCTCCTTGGCCTATATGTACACCAAAGAAGGCAGGTTTTAGCTGTTTAACTCTCATTCCTTTGCTCAGTCAGAGCGAAAAACACAGTCAAAATTACAGGGACATGTTAGATTGGTGGGGGAGTGGGGGGGCAATATTTTGTTTCAGGGTGTGTTAAGGTGTTTAATATTGTCTTTTTGAAACTGAAACAAAACATTTTGACATCTCAGAAGTGTGACAGTGATCTCCAGACAGAATTCTTTGATTTTTTTTCTTAAAAAAATGTTGCTCTGAATCAGAACAAAAATGTTTGATTTTGTTTTGCTTTGCAAGATTTCTCATGAATTGACATTTTACAGCTGAGCTCTATGACACACAGATCTAAGTGCATGGTTCTCTTATGCTTTATGTAAATCTTGCAAGTACTGTTTAGATCAAATCCAGCCTTAGATTAACAGCGTGTGTTTTACTTTCTTCATATAAACTTAGACATGAAGTACATTGTGAAACTCATCCGAGTATGAAGTTGTGTGAGAAAAAATGTTACTCTGCTTTGTATTTCACTGTATACTAAGCCCAGTTTTAAATGTTGTTATTATCTCTCTCATCCCATAAAATTCAAAGATAGTATTGTTAGGAAAACTGGATGTCAAAATACTCTTGGTTGTAGGATCTATCAGTTTATCATGCATCTTCTCTAAGTCAGTTTCTTCTGAGAAATGTAAAGGATAAGTCTTCCAGCTGTATACTGTGTTCATTTTCATCTGTTTTTAGAAAGTCTTTCTCCTAACTAGGCTTTTTCTCTAGCACAACATTTTATATTATGGCTGGTTTTGAGGGGCAGCTCTACTTTGAAATTGATCTCTACTGAAAAATACCTAAATCTTCTGGAAGATGTGAACCTGCTGAAAATGCTCTGGAAAGGACTTATTTTAAGTCTCAGGAGCTTAGCTGGGTTGCCAAGAGGCTTTGTGTTTGTAGAGGGAGAACACTCTGTGCCTAGGTGCTCACGTGGAGAAAACTGTGTGTGTTTTGTGTTACTGTTGTAGCTGCTTCATCTGAAAATTGTGATGGGAGGCTGGTGTGATCATCACCACTACTGGTGATGGGCCTGCAGACCAGAATAAGCTCTTTGTAATAAACTCCTATTAATGAAAGCAATCTATACTTTTCAGGTAATACTCTTCACGTTAAACAAGCCCAGTGAAAGCAGTGACGTGATGCAGGTGGGCTTCACTGGATCAGTAAAAAATATTTACTAAAATATTTTTTTTATCATAAGTATTAATAGAATCCATCTTTTTTTCTCCATTAGGTGTTTGCAACAGCTTTGTAGTGTCAGGAGAAAAAGAAGTCTTTTTCATTACATTTACAAGACGTTATCTGAAACTTTTGATTGAGAAGGTACCTAATGACTACTCAAGACTAACATCTGGGGTGAACAGTCCTCTGACTAAACAAATAACAGTGTGAGTGGAGAAAAATGTTAAACTTCATTAAATTAAATCCAGGCAGTAGGGACTTTAGAGGGAGACTGAAGGTGTGCTTTCATGATCACCTAGTTGCATTGTATGCTATTTAAACAGCTCTGCCTTCAGGAGGTCTTAAAAAACAATCGTCCAGGTTTTAGTAAGGGATCAAACGCAACAGTATGGCTTCAGAGAGGGAAAAAGTAGATTGTGAAGTCCTTGCTCAAACAAAACACTCAGTGGTTTCCATCTGAGCTTTCTTTCAGTAAAGATATGTCCCTACATGCTGAAACTTGATATCTTAGCTTTGCTTAAATATGTGCTTTAAACCAAACCAGCTAGGAAAAGAAAACAATAGTGATTCAGGACGGTCAACAGAAAGCCTGCTAATTACCAGCATTGGGAAAAGAACTCTGCTAGATAGTCTTTGTTTCTCTTAAAAGGAGTGTTTTGTTTTGTCCAATTTGACGATATAATTTTTATGAAAGGCCATTTTCATTAACCCTAGATGTGCACCACTCTCATTGCCCGTAGGCATGCTGTTATTTACAATTTTCCTTCATCCTGTGTAAAATTAGACAAGAGTGAATATGAAGTTAATGTATGTTAAGTGCCTCAGGCACATTCCAATTAAGTATTAACATAGGTTGGAGCACTTCCAAAACATTTAGGGACTATCACTTTTAGTCATTTTCATTTTAAATTAATAGCAAGAGTTTATTTAAAAAGTAATATACTCTCAACTGAGGGACTAATCAAAGAACTTCAGGACACGCGTATAGCAAGCATTTGAATGAAAACAAAAATGGGCTATGTTTCAATCTGCAAACACCATACTTGGTATGTGCACGTGTCTCTGCAAAGGTGAGGGGAGGACTTTATGTGCATTGTCTATATGATGGCCTGATTTGTGAAACACTGGACACACAAAAAAAAGAAGTGTTTTAAGAAGTCTTGGAGCTCTCATTTGTTGCTTCTGGACCATGGATATTAAGGACGTACTGATAGCAGGCATAGAAGGGATCAAGGGAAGGTATTTAACAGAGGTTGGAGATGAGGCAGAGGAAATTTTGAAATAAATCATATTTATTTCAAGGAGGAAGAATTATGTCTCAGGTTATGGAAGATCTTGTGTTAAAAAAAAAGCAGTGATGTTAGTACTCTTAAAAAAATTTGTGAGGAAGACAATGAATAAGCATATTAGTGGCTCTGATTTATTGTGTTATTGTGTGTAGTGTGAATGCATTATGTTTACCTTCTGCCCAAATTAGTTGCTCAAAGGCTAAAACTTTCTATTGTGTGCAGGGTTTGGCAAGACCCACACTCTATTTAAAACTCACTTTTGTTTCAATTGAGATCTTAAGCGTTGCCTAAGCATTTGGCAGACTGTATTTACAGAGGTGAAAGCACTCAATGAAAAAATAAGAGTATGATCTTCCAAAGTGACTAAATGCCTTTCACTCTCACTGCCAACAGGATAACAAGTCTCTTACCTTCTTTTGAAAAATCTTACTCAGAGATTCTGCTACTTGCAATCATGTCTTCTGAAGATAAACAGGAAAAGTCAAGGGAAAAGTACTGCTAAAGTCTGGCTAAAAAGCCAGAGAACAAAATACAGAATCAGCTATAATGTAGAACCAAACTGTAAGCACAAACATGTTTTTTTAAATCCTTTTTCTAATTTGTGAGGAGCAGTTAACAGGTTACTTTATTCTTAGTCATAGCCATGTATGACTAGCTGCATAGAGTCAATGGACTATATCAGGGTTTGTGTTCAGTAAAGATTAATGTAGCATTGCTAATGAGGAGTACTCAGATGACATGTTCTGTTGAAAGCTATAAACATTTGCAAGATCTAAGTGTGAAAATTTAACAGTCCATCCAAAATATTGTGGAGTTCTGTAGAAGCATTTGTATTGTCTTTAGCTCTAGTATTTCATCGTAAAAATGTTTTTAGCAAGACTTCCATGACACAAAAAATTGCATCTAGAAGAGCCAAATACTTATCAGATTAAAATCCCTGACTACATGATTGAGAATGTTTTCCATAGATACATTAAACCTCTGTAAGATTTTAATGGCTTGTATACTACTGAGCCATCTCCACCATTAAGAGTTCACACTAAGCTTTGTTGCCTTCCTGAATGTGTGTTGCTCAGAATGTTGAATTTAATGATAATGGGTTGATTTTTGAACACTTAGTCTATAACCCAATTTATCTGAATGAATGTTTTTTTCATGTGGTAAAAATTAAAGTCTAACACACATTTAATTTTAAAAGGCTTAATTTTCGATACTGTTTATGGTGTTTCAATCCTATTTATGGTTAAAAGTTCAATAAGTTGAAATATCAACTTCACTTGGAGAGTGTGTTTTATTTTGATAACACACTGAATTTTTGAAACAAGCAATGTCACTGAACATGGCTAATTACTGCCAGAATCCAGTAGTTAGGCTGTCATGGTAAAGCGATAGAAAAGCAAATAGTACAGCTCATAGTTAACAACCAGTATTTATACTGTTACTATGCCAAAACCAATTTTTTGTTTAATTATGTATTATAAATAAGGCATTAATTAGTAATGTAATTCATAATATCACCAATGGATTCTTTTTAAAGTTACAGCACTCAGTAAACATAGATGGGCAACCACCATGTAAACTTTTTTCAATCCTTTCTCTTCTTGATTCAGAGGATTTCCTCTTCAGGTACAGTGAGAAAAGCAGTATGTATTACCCTGCTGAGAATACCAGTAAATATGATAAATGCAATGGATATTTGTGGCATGAATTCTCACTTGCTGTTATGTGCAGCAACACTTCATTTAGATTATATCCTGCTTTTTATAACTCATCATTACCAAGAATGGAAAAGGGGAAGTAAGGATCTAAGCAATTTGTCCCACTGAAAAACCCATTCATAAAGATCTTAAGATTGAGCTCATCTTTATAAGCATCTGAACTCTGCATGCAAATAGATTTTAAACATATGGAATATAGTTTTCAATGTTTTGAGTTTCATTTACTAATGTTGGAAGATATGGTCAGCTTGGTTCTATCTGCACGCCGGCATGTGTGCCTTCATTTCTCTATCAAAATATGTACTTTCTGAAAAAGTTGTTGCTACTTAAGCATGTTCCTGCAGCACTGGAGCACAAGGTACTTGCAGATGAAACAAGCACTGTGCTAGAGATTATGGGGATCTGCGGCTTGTAATTTAGCAGGCTGAAACAACTGTCTAGCTCACCCATATTAGTCTTCCAATTACTGATGAGTACCGTAAGAAATGCTGACTTATCTTGCTCTGTGAGGCTCGCGTTTATATGGTGTTTAGAATGCAATTACTCCCATGCACGCAAAAAGTCAAGTGGTGGAATTAGGGTGGGCATAGTTTTTTAAAACTGTGATTGAAGATCTCCCTTATTAGAATCATAGAATCATAGAACGCTTTGGGTTGGAA
>VYZW01026018.1:0-14089 GCA_013401315.1 Balaeniceps rex
AGGAGGAGGAGATGGAGGGAAGAGCCCGGCGGCCCCGACCGCGCCCCCGCCCCTCCCCGGGCCCGGGGCAGCGCTGGGAGGCGCCGTGGCGGCGAGCAGCCGACCTGCGGGGAGGACCGCGAGCCGCGTTTCCATGATAAAGCTCATCTATTATGAATTCCCACCCCCATCCCCCCCATAGTGGCCGGACTTTCCACATCTCCCACCGGCCCCGCACCGTGCCCCGCAGCCCCGCCGCTCCTCGTCCCCATCCCCATCCCCATCTCCGTCCCACTCTCTTCCCTGGGGCTTTTTACCCCCCCCCCGCACCTCGGTCACTCCTGCTTTTGAGCGGTTTCACCCCTGGCAAAGGTTGCTCTTTCCTAAGGAACAGAAAAAACCGCCAAAAACAAACAAAAAACCAAACAAATGCCAAAATGGATAAAAAGCATTTTTATTTTCTTTCCATGACGCGTACACTTGCCTGCTCGGGGGTGACACTATTTCAGGCATGTCTATTATTTATGTTTCGCTATATTTATATTAATTAGAGATGCCATCCGTGTACGTAGTTCTCCAACTTCAAAAATGCAGGAGAAAGGGACTGACAACTGAGACTGAACTTTCTCGAGAGAAACAGGCAGAGGAGCAGAGTACACAGCTATAGCTGCACTCTGTGTGACAGTCCTATATGACATTCCTGCTTTATGCCTGGGATCTCTCCAGTCCCAGTCCCAGTCCCAGTCCCACTTTCCCTCCCTCCCTCCTGGCAGAGACCCCAGGGAGATGGGTCGGGGCTCCTGGCTGGGATGCTGAGGATGACAGAGTCCCCAGAGTCATGCCAGTTTTAGGGAGATGGTGGCACTCATATCATCTGTTCCTGGGCAGGAGGAACATCCCTTCAAAGCACCCACCAGCCCCTGGTGATGGGCTGTGGCAAAGGACAGAGGAGTCTTACCTTGCGGAGCTGTGGGAAGAGCGTCCTGAGCTCCCCTGCTCCCAACCATGCTGGCCATCTCCCTCGGGAGTTGTAACCTGTGTCAACTCCTAGCCAAAGTGGGTGACCTCTCCTCTCCCCTGAGACGAGCATCCCAGCCCTGTCCTTGTCCTGTCTGACAGCTCTGGGTCGCTTCTCCTCCATCCCGGGGAGGTCCCTCCGCAGGGAGGCAGCGGTTTGCCAAACATGTGGGTGAGAGGAGGAGGAGAAAGAGAATGGGAAAGGCTCCTGGCAGGACACCATGGTACCAGGGCACATCGGCTCCAGGCTGAGCAGGCAGACCCGACCAGAGCTAGTGAAATACCTGGTGCTGGCAGACAGAGTCCTTTTCCCAGAAAGAAACCTTGCACCAGATGAAACCTTGCCCAGCTCAGGGCTGACCCTGGCCCTTGCAGGAGCGATGCACTCGGGATGTGCTATTACTTCCAGCTATGCTCTCTGGCTGACAGTGGCCCCCCAGGGCTTTCCAGATGGCTGGGAGCTCCAGCAGCTTTTGTCAGGGGTTGGAAATGGCCCTGCATGAGTGGTGCATGAACACTTTTTTCAAGCAGAGAGTCCAGCTCAACCACGGTAAGCCAACAGTCCAGCCGAGATGCTGTACTCCCCCACTCTGCTTTGGGTTTGCTAATGCTCTGCCCAGGCTACTGGTGAAACACTCCCAGCACACCCAGATGAGAGAGTTTCATTCTTTCCCCACATCCAAGTAGGTATTCCTTCCAGGGATTAACTAGTAAATTAAAACGGTAGAAAGACATAATTATTATGGCTAAGCACAAGCCCTGGCAATGATGTCTCTTTCTCTTGCAGATCTGCATGCTGTGTCCCAGCACATTCCTACCTCCCTTGAAGAGCTGTGGGCAGTGGATTCACCCCCCAGATTGATTCCTTTAGTGGGAAAGACACTGGGGCCAGGGTTTGGGCAGATGAGAGCTACCTATGGGTGCCTTAAACACTGATCCCCAGGCCCAAAAGCCCTGACCGTGCGGCCTGCAGAAGAAGGAGGGTCCCTTTGCTGGGGTGGCAGCGACTGTGGTCCGGGAGTGCTGGCAGCAGCTGCGAAGCTTCCAAGCGCTGCCTCTGCGTACGCTGGAGGAGGAAAAGCCCAGTCTGGAGAAGTGGAAAGGATAATGTGCCAGTGTGGTGATGCTGTCCTGTTTCATAATCTACCCCCCTGGGGATTTGTAACTTCTCCCCAGTCCCCATCAGTTTACCAATACTCTCTTGCTGGGCAGATGGCTCCCTGCTGCGGATTGCTGATGACCCACCACCTGCCAGAGACCCCTCAGCCACAGCTGCCTGTGCCCCCTTGGCAAAGCACTCCTGCCAAGCCCTGTGCCTTGAGGGCAGGGCTAGCTGAGCCTCGCTCTCCAGATTAATGCAAGTGATGTGCTGAAAGCTGGATTGATTACAGCTGCAGCCCTGTTTTCTAGTCCCGTCCAAAAAAGCCATCACATTTTGCCTGGCAAAAATTGTCCTTCTTAAACCTGAGTCACTTACGATTCCTTGTTCTGATGCTCAGTAATTTCTTTTTTTCTCACTGGTTCCCTCTGGCAGGGCCCAAACCCCAGTGGGGATCAGCAGGAAAAAGGGTGGGCAAAGCTGTAGGGCAGAAAGCACAGGTCCCTGTGGCTTGGGGGCTGAAATCCCTTCCCTGCCTGCTCTGCCCAGCACCCATGGGACTCAGGAGCCTGGGCTCCCAAGGAGATGGATCTGCAAAGCCATCACCCTCCAGGGTGGGCACTGACAGTCAGCCCACGCTGCTCCTGGAAGTGTGGGCAGGGGCACAGAAGCAGGGCAAGCCTTGTTTTGGGGCCACCCAAAGGGAAGAGGATGCTTTTCTCAGTGCAACAAGCAAAGGAGAGGTTAAAAGTGTCTTTTCATCATCTGGGCAGATTTGGGGGATTTTTATCAGCTCTCTTCTTGCTTTAACTCTGGTTAATTTGCTCTTGAAATGTTGACCCAAGGCAACGTCGAGGTTTGCTGCTAACTCAGTCGTACTGCCACCTCCCCTGCCTGGGCTCTGTTATGTAGGGGAGAAGGAATCCCTAGCAATTATAACTTGAATTTTTTACTGAAGGTGTGATTACAAATGGGGACCACAGAGCCTGTTAGGGCTCTGAGTAATGAGCACCGCAGTCGAGATATAATTAAAATGAGCCCAGGCTCCCCTGACCCCAGCTTTTGCTCCAAAGACAAGCAGGCTGCTCAGAAAGCTGTTCACCTGCCCTTCACCCCCCCGCAGTTATTTCTCAGTGACCAGAGGAAAGATGGTAAATTTCAAAGAGGAAAATAAAGCCCCAAAAGATACTTAAGAAATTTCCAGGCTGATTTTTTTGTTACAGCTTTCATTCTGCTCGGTGGCAGTGCCCCGGAGACGGGCAGGGAGAAGGATGAGCTCTCCCGCTCCTGCCCGTGGGTGGTCACCAGCGTTCTATTAAGTCGCGGTGAGCCTGGAGAGCGGCAGATTAGGCTGGAAATTAGAAAATGCAGCAGGGTTGGGATGTCCCCCGAGAGGGACTCAGCCACAGAGCCGGGAGACGCTGGTGCAACCGAACTGGCCCCTTCCCAGCTGCTGGTCATGGTGATGTGGGGTGCCCCGGGGCATCCTGCTGGGTCTCCTGCGCCCAGCGAGCTGAGCCCATGGCAGGGCAGGACAGACGGCTGTTTTCATTACTGTGTGTTTTCCCAAAGAACCTGGTGTCACCCCAGTGGGCTTTTCCCAGCCTCTTGCTTGGGGGTGCTGCGCGTCAGGAAGGGGGGAAACAACAGCATCTCCGCTACTGGCTGCCAGCTGACTCCATCCCTGCCTCCTGTTCCTGGAGACCAAACTGCCCAGCTCTCCCCCAGAGCATGATTTTTAGGCAGGATGACATTCTGGAGGGTGAAATATTTCTGATTTTGGAATCTGTGGGGCTGGCATATCACATGGGGGAGTGCTGGCAGGCAGCAAGTGAGAGCTGCAGCAATACAGTCAGAGGGAAGACTCACAGCAGTGCCAGCAGCAGCTCTCCAAGGCTGTGCAGCTCTTGCCCAAGCCCAGCTCCCACACGGAGCCAGCCTGCTGTCAGGGAAAGATGGTGCGAGTGAGTCAGGGATTTGGGTGAAGCGGCGTTCTCCCCGAGGCTGGAGGAGGACCCCATGCCAAGATGGTGACCGACAGCACAGAGCCTGTGAGCCACCAGCTCCCTCTGAGCCCGGGAACTCAGCACAGGCTGGAGAAACCCAGGTGGGAAGGAGCTGGGTGACCAAGAGCAGTGCTATGGGATGAGTCAGAGCACCCATGGGTGCTTTGCTAAACATCACCCCTGCCCTGTTTCCTCTTGAGTGACCTAGAGTCTGCAGAAGATAATGACCATGGTGACAATGCAACAGCTTGGAAAGGGACGGCATCATAGCATCTCAGCATCAGAAGCCATCAGCAGAGAGCCCCAGCGATGGCCACACACCCAAAATGCAGGGTGCAACGTCACACCTTCCCATCCATGTCTGAACCACATTGCTCCCCAAAATTACATCTTGGCAGTGTAAATGCAGAGCAAAGACATAAGGGATGCTTCAGCACAGCCATGCATGAGTTGCTCTGCCTGTGCCTCCTAATGTTGGTGCGATATTATTATTATTATTAAATAGGTTATTGAAACATGTAGGAAACTGTGCTGTAGACTGCCATATCTGTGCTCCCAGCAGTTATTTTAACTGAAGTAAATAGTATAGTGGAAAAATACCACATTCAACCAAATACGTGGAAAAACCCTCTCGTACAGAGATATCAGTGTATCATCTGCAACCTCAGGTGGCCAACACTGTGGGTGACAGTTCATTACACACACCTGGGTGCAGCTGGGTGCCTCCAGCAGGAAAAGGGAGGTGGAAGGAGGAGGGCAGGTGAGTAGCACAAAGCAAATCTGGGGTGCGGGAGCCCATGCAGAGGCAGAGCCTCGGCTCCATGCCCTCGGGGCAGTCATGGGAACAGCAGGCTCCTGCCTCCCCTGGGCTCTCAGCTCAGGCTGCTGCCTTGCTCAGAGCACATGGAGCAAACCAGGGAAGGGAGTCAAAGAGCTGTCAGGTGTTGTTAGCAGTGTGACATCTCTTAATAAGGCCCATCTGGTTGGAAGGCACTGGATCCGGCAGGATTTCTGCAGACCTGATGGTGAATGCTTTTGCCAAGGTTTTACAATCAGCATTAATAAATATGCCGGGGTGGCATTTGGCACTGTGAGCTCAAACTTCCCCGGCTGAGACTGAGAAAAACCAGAATTACAGCAAAAAATCCTTGCTGCACAGCAGAGCTCCTGGGTAACTCATCCCACCTTCTGGGATGTGCGGATCCTGCACAGCCTGCAAACACCCACATGGCTGTGGGTCACTTCTGATGGAGTAGATGGTTCCCACGGACGCCCCACCTTGCTGGGAGTGCGTGCACGGATCCTGCATTCTTAGCCAAAGGGCTGGCTGGGCTGTCCATGTTTTCCACCAGCCTTTCATCCCTGAAGAGCCACTGGACCTTTACCAGAATCTCCATCCTTCTTGTCCTGCACCGCTGCACCACAAAAGACACAGGTGGCTGCGTGGGGCGATAAACATGGCGTGGAAATGCCTGTCCTCTGGGAAGAGGGATTGTGGGGTCACTGTGACAAATCTGTGTCTCACCTAAAGGCAGCACATGTCATGCAGGCAGCGGGCACTTTTAAAGCACGATGGTACTGTATAGAAAGGTCTGGGTGGGAACAGCTGGACCCGTAGGTGTGTAATAGCAGCAGAAAAAGCCCATGTGATTTAGGGAAATGCCGCATTCAGGGACGATGAAAGGGTAGAGCTGAACTGAGTGGCTGTCGATGAATCACAGGGCCTTAGGGAACATGCTAACAGGCGTTTAAAGTACTCTGTAAAGCTCAGTTCCAGCAGATGTTTGGGCATTGCAGGAATGGGCTCTGCCACCAATCCATCCTGGCTTCTTCCACCAGAACCAGGGAAACGGCGTGGGGCAGAGAGGGGAACCGAATGCTGTGGTGCCCGTGGGGGACCCCCACACGCTGCCTCCGGAGGCAGGGGAAGGGGCTGGTGGACAGGTGCCTCAGGCTGCAGCACCAGAGCATGTGGTCCCAGCAGTGTGCTGGTGTGGAGCTAAGCTTTGCTGGGACAGCCTTGCCCTGGGGGCCTTGAAGCTGCTGGGGAAGCGTGGAGGAGATGGCTGCTGCTACAGGTGGTCAGAAGGAGATGGCGGGTCTTTGTGCTCATTAGCATGGGTTGTCGTCTTTTCTGCTCCTGGCTGTGCCCGCCAGACCTCCAGCCCCAGCATGCTGCAGCAGCGCTTACAGCACGAGGAAGGCGAGGAGCGGCGAGGCCGGGGTGGTGTGAGAGACCGGTACCCCCAAGGCACCCCTCTGCTCCTGCCCACACCCGGCTGGGGGCTTGGCCACCCCCAGTTCCTGGGCCGTGCAGAGCCCTGAACAATCCCTCCAGTGCTTTAGCCTCTCTTAAGTGAGCAGGACTAAATTAGCCTCGTTAGAAACCCTACCAGGCTGAGCAGTCTGGAGTGCCAGGCTGCAGGGGACTCCAAGTTTCCCCATGGCAGGCTTCACGGGGCTGCCGGTAGGGACAGGGAGGTCCCCAAATCAAACTTCCTTGAAGGCGTTGATCCTGCATACCCCTGCAGATGCCCTTCATGTTATTCCCGCAGCTGGTTTAGACCACGTCTCCGCTGTGGCTGCGCTTCCCCAGGGTCGTGGTGCTGTGTTGTAGGTCTCTCCCCAAAGCCTGCCCCATTGTCCCTGAGAGCTGGCTGGAGCACTCCTTGCTGTGAGTGATAAGAAGAATTGCTTTAAGTATATACTTCCTTAAATCCTTTGAACTCTTGAATTAAAATAAGGATGTGGGATTTAACTTGGAAGGTTTTGAAGCAGATATTTTTGTTATAAATCATCATGCATGTCATGAGTCTAAAATATTTGGAAGGGCTGTATAAATAGCCATTTGATCACCTTTTCTCAGCTGGCTCCTGCTTCCCTCTATTTCACAGCTGCTGCGGAGCAGGGAAAAGCGCGTGGCACTTGGGAACTTGCAGTTTTACTTTCAGTTACTTTCAGTGTTTCCAAGAGAGATGCTGTCACAAGCCTTGTTTCATCCAAAATACATGAGGAGAGGAGAGGAGAGGAGAGGAGAGGAGAGGAGAGGAGAAGAGAGGACCAGGGCACGTGAGGATGGTGCTTCCCTGAGCATCACTCAGACACCCGCAGACTGTCAGGAAAAAATTGTTGGCACTGAAACGCTGTCACGTTACTGGGAATTACACTGTGCTTCGGGCGATCATTGTATTGTGTCAACCCCAGAACTCCCAGCACATGAAATGGGAATTTTCATGGCATTTCCAGTGGAGAGAGGGGCAAAATAAGCCAGAAGCCATTTCCCACCCTGACAGCTGAACCAGCCGAGGAGACCTGGGAGTATGGTTTGGGGTGCCCCACATCATCCTCCCCATCGCCCTGCTCCCAGGCATCACCCCAGGCCAGCGGCTGGTAGGGATGCCCCGAGGTCTGCAGCCAGAAAATGCCTGCCAGGCGCTGGGGGCCAGGGCTGGGGCAGCTCTGACACTCCTGGAGTTTTGTTTTTCTAAAGCTACGTCAAGAAGATGTTTCTATTAAAAGACCTTCTGAGTCTAAGATGCGAATCCACAACCACAGCCAGCCAGCTTGTCTCGGTTTCAGCTTAAAACCCTCTGCTGCCGGGCTGCCGGGGCCAGTGCCGCAGCCACCAGGAGATGAGAAACATTTGCCGTATGCTGAGGGATTACTGTATAAAACCAAGATGCTTGGCTGCATGCCAAGGTACTAGGTTTCCAAATAGAGTCTGAATCCTGGACAGAAAAGTTCCAACTAAATATAGCCATGACAGCCTCGGAGTTGACTACTTTTTTTTTTGGAGGGTTGAGTTCACTTAAAATAGCCTGGGGTTTTTTTTTGTGCCCTGCCAAGGGGGCAGGTAGAGGTGTGTTTATAAACAGAGGTACAAACCCAAGGAGATGGCAGGAGGGGGAACCTCACCCTTCCTCCCACTCACCCTGGGATGCTCCCGAGGGATGCAGGGGATGTGGGTGCAGAGATCCCACGCTGCCTCCTCCTCCAGGAGGAGGCTGAGGAACCAGGGGAGGCAGTTCTGGCCTCCTCTTCCTCGTGCCCTGCCCAGGAAAGGGCTATCTGCCTAAAAACCATTGCAGGGAACCAAAAAAGCTGGGGTGGCCCACAACGACACAGGGGACAAGAGACAAGTGGATGGTACTGGAGAAAGGCTGGCGCCTGTGGGGGCTCACTTGCACATAACTCAGCAAGAAGGAACTTTGCCAGGTAGCTTCAGCAGAGCTGTCGTGCTGCTGGGAGCCAGGAGCGATGGGAGGCTGAGAAAAACTCAGCAAGGAGATGGTGCTTTCACTTGGAAAAGGCAATTTGGATTTTCTGGGCTGCCAGCCCTGCTCACACCTTTCTGAGATGTGGCTGGATTACGCAGCCATAGACCCACCAGCAAATGCAGAAACAAAACCAAAGCCCAGCACCAGGATGGAACAAGGGTCTGGGATCTCAGCGACGCTGCGTGCCGGCCAAGCCAGCCCTCTGCTTTGGGATGGAGCAGCTCTGGGTGCAATAAGTGAAATACTTTCACAAAAGCCTATAGAAAAAGAAACAAAGCCTAAATATCTGGGATGGGAAAGCAGGCGTTGGATGCACTCCTCACACTGAGCACAGTGCTTTGGGAGGAAGCATTGGAGAGAAAGCGGAGTGAACTCATCCTCAGCAACACAACCAGTATCACTCCTGCTCACGAGCTGGCCACGTGCGCTCGAGGCAGCAGGATGCTGAACTTTCTTTAAAGGGTTGGGGGAGAAAACTCCCAGAAAGTCATAAGTCATTGGCTATATAATACCATATATATATATAATTTAATATATATAATAAGACATTGTTAATAACCTTGATGAGAAAAAGAAGGCAGGACAAGCACCTACTTGTGTGTTGGCTTGCACAGTATCCGCAAGAGCTTTCCAACACCTTTGCATTGCAGGCAGTATTTTATTTAAGGGTTCACAGATCCTAGGACAGCTGATAGGGATAAAAATTAAGCAGATGCATGAGACAGGCCTTAAATGAGGGCGGTCCTAGAAAACATGGGACATCTGAGATGGGCAAGTATTGAATAATCAGAAGTTGTCCAAAAGAAAAAAAAATTGGGTTTGTAAATTCTTATAAAAAGGCAGGAAAGTGGCCTGAGGTGTGATCCCTCCTCAGCAGAGGAGCTGCTGGGAGAGAGAAGTCTGGCTCTGCAAAATTCATGTTCCTAAACAGCAGCATTGGGGAGGTCGGTGACATGGGGGAGGTACAGCTAATAATAACAAATACTGCCAGAGTTATACCTTACATAGATAAAACCGCTGCTGGAACCGGCTTTCTGAGAGCCCAGTGAAAAGCTTTTGTTTAATTTATGGGGCTCAGGCTATATTTAGCTGGCAGATCCTTGGGATTTTATCTGGGATTGCTGCTCCGAGCCAGCTGCTGGAATATTTTAATTGTTTGCTCTGGGTTTGGGTTTTTTTTTCCAAAGGGAGAAAAAGGAAAGCAGGTGTCAGCGTCTGACCCCGCCAGCCTCCTGACACCCTTGGCAGCACCTCCTGGGACAGAGAGGGCAAACGGGCCTCAGGGTGGCTCTCTGCCTCCTGGGAGACTTTCTGGGGTGGTGCTGGGGGGTTCACAGCCTGAGCCCCTGTCCTCGAGCCTGGCTGGCTGGTGGGGGCTGCACCCACTGGGACCCCGCATTCATCTCCAGCCCCTGTCAAAGGGCAGTGATCAGCAGGTGAAAGCACAAGAGGACTTCACCATGCCATGTCTCCCCATCCTCTGGCTGCTACTACAATTTAAAAATAGCCTGGGTGTTCCAGCGAGGTGAGAGCATCCCTTTCTTCCAGGAAAGTGAGAAGCTCTGCTCCAGGCCTGGGAACGTGCCTGCATTCGGTGTGGGTTTTATTTGTTAGGAAAGCCCTTTGGTATCTGCCTGAAGCGTGGATGTGAGAGGAGCCATCTGCCTGGGGACAGGCAGTGTTTACACCTCCCGTGCCAGCCCAGGCAGAGACAGGCTCTGCGGACACCTCATCCCCAGCTCCCATCATGCCGCTGGCACCTCCGCCCCGCTCGGCCCTGGTGATGAATGCAGCCGTCTCTGTTTAGGAAAACACCTGTGCTGCCATGCCAGGATCTCCCATGGCAGCTCGGAAATCCCCCCCTGGCCGGTGGCTGACAAGTGCCGGTGCAGCAGAGTGGCACCGGGGACAGCTGTGTGCCAGGGGACAGGGTCTGCTGGGGCATCCCTGCCGTGAGGGGCACCAGGCACGCTAGCAGCCCCTCTTTGGAGTTGTGCTCCAGTGCTGAGGACAGTGCAGCCAGAGGAGCCCAGGCGGGCAGGGGGCTGGAGGGGTCAATGGGCTGGGGCCCACGGCAGAGCCACCGCCCTCGCAGGCAGCCCTGGTTTGGGGGACGCCACAGCACAGAGGGTGTGCCTAGGGGTTCCTGCTCCACCGCTGATGCTCAGGGCTGCAGGCAGGCACCTCTCCCCAGGCTCAAGTGAAGGTGTTGGTGAGTTGATGAGACAGAAAGGAGTCAATTAAAAGCAAAATGAAGCACCTCGGCCATGCACATGCTCCCGGAAGAGGCTGGCTCAGGCTCAGCCATCTTTGGCCCAGCACCAAGGGTGCTCCAGGACCCCCATCTGCCTGTGCTGGCCAGAGGGTACGTGGGGTTGGGACTAAAGGGAAAGCTTTGGAGAAGGACTGTTTTCAATCTTACTTTTTTTCCCGCCCTCTTTTTTTTTTTCTTTTTCTCCCTGCAGAATAAATCTTTTTCATTTGGACCCCACTGACACAAACAAGCCCAGGTTTTGCACCAAAATGTTGGTAATCACCCCTTTCCATCGCCATCCGGCATGGCGAGCTAATTTTATCCTCCCCTGCCCCACACCATCTCCTGGAGATTGTCCTGTTGCAGCCAGGGAGAGCTAGAAAATAGCACATCGCCCATTCATCCAGCCTCCTTCAAGGGAAATATTTATATTATGCCAAAGAAAGGGTTTCCATGGCAGTGATGACTTTAGTACCGTTGCCTTGGAAACCACTTGAGGCCATCTTGAAGGGTTTGAAAATACCTTTCAGAGACAAATAAGGAGAGGGAGCGGAAAGGCCGGTGGGATTAGAGCAGCATTTTGGTCTCCCCCGACTTGCCCGTTGGCACCTTGCCCGCTCTTGCTGGCTGGGTGCCCACCTGCGGGTGCTTGCTCTGGGTCCCTGCCCATGCCACCAGGTTGCTCTGTAGCCCAAGTGTTACTTCATGAATGAATCCAGAACAAATGAACAAGGCAGTTTGCGAACAGAAATGATTTGGTAAATGCTTCCTCCAGCCTCCCAAGCTGGCCAGCAGCAGCTCTGGTGCCAGGGCATTGCTCAGCAAGTGTGAAGGAGCTGCCTCCAGCCCAGGAGGTTGCTTCGGGGAGATTTCCCTGGGCCTGCTAACACGGGAGCGGTGCCAGTGCCCACCCAGCCTCAAGCGCAGCTGCTTTCAGATGAACTCACCCAGGTCCCGTGTCTTTTCAGCAGCCCCCAAGTCCCCGCTACATGCAAAGAGCCCTGTGGTTCTCCCAAGGAGCTGCCAAAATCTGAACCACCTGCAAGAGGCAGCTGCTGGTGTCAGAGCGCTCGCCTGTGGTGGCAAAATCAAGAGAGGCCCGTTCCCTCCTCTGCATCACGTGTCTCAGCCCCCACATTCATGGTTTGGCTGACCTAACGCTATCGGCCATTTACTCTCCCAGCCTGCAGGAGCTCTGTCACCAGTGGTCAGCCCATCTGGCTCTCAAGGACACCAGGAACACAGCAAGGAGAGCGAAGCTTTCAGAGCGGACAGGCAATGAGCTCCGCGATGAAGCTGGCGGCGGCAGGGGCAGCCAGCAATGCTGCCTGCTCAAGCTATGGGATCGCTTTCTTCAGGTTTTGTTATCCATTTTGCTGAAAAATATTAGTTGTCTTCTTAATTTAGTTTAGGGCAATCCAAAATACATTTTTATTCCTTCTCCCCAAGCTGTGTCCATTCTGGGGAGTCAGTTATTCACCAAGCCAGAGCTCTGCCCTCAGCACCCATGCTCAGCTCTGCAGTGCCTCTCCAGTACTGCCTCCTGCCTCCCACTCCCGGGCTCCTTCATGCCACCCCATGCCTGCCCCATGGCCAAAATCAGCCAGCCACAAACAACTCAGCCAGCTTTCTCACGGAGAAACAGCCACGCAGTTCTTCATCCCTCCACAGGATCCCAAGGGTGTACCCAGCTGCAGCGCCAGTGAGGGGGTAGCTTGTGTCTCCCCGTCCCACTGCCTGTGCCAGGCTGCCTGCTCCTGCCTGCATCTTGAGGGGGGCAAGGTGCATTTCAGGGGTGCTGATGGTGTCAGGGTGTGATGCTCTCTGGGGATTTTGCAGCCATGTGTCTGCCTGAAAAAGCTTGGTCTTGTTCTGAATCAGCCTGGCCTGAGCATGCCTTTACGCTGGAGCCCGATGCCCACCCAGCTTCAAGGACGGTGGCTTCAGCCATCACTGCAGAGCAGGAAAGCAGCAGCCGGTGGGGATACAGAACCCCACGGTACCCATGGGAGCCCAGGCGCAGGACTGCAAGCCGGGACGGGTGCACTCGTAGGAACAGCAGTTTTGCCCTGCTGCTGCCAAGAAGCCCACGTGCATGTAGTGATACTCTTACCCCATTCCCAAGGGATCTAGGGTAAAACCAGGTCCCAGAGCAGCCCCACACAGGCAGCATTGCAACTCTTCTCGCAGTGACAGTTGGAAACCCATTTCTTTTGTGCTCTCTGCATCACTGGGCATGAATCAAGCGGTGGGCATGAATCAAACGGTGTGGAGCTCTTTGGCTCCAGCACAGAAAAGCACTCAGCTGTATTCTTGATAGCATGTGAAAATCCCCGTTCATATTGATGCAGCTTCTCATGTCTTGAACATTGAACATGTGGGCTTGAGGCCAGTGGGCTTCTTGCTTTGCCCAGGAGGGAGACCCCAGCACCCCGTGTGTCATGAAAATTCACACCTGGCCTGTGCTGACCAAGGAGAGAGGCTGGGATGCAAAGCATGGAATTACACAGGTAAATATTTATTCATGCACATGAGGTGTCCCAGCCAAACTGGGGCATCCCAAATGTGGTTTTACAGGGTTCTTATACCCTTCAAACAGTCAGGTACAACACAAGTGGACTAATCAGTAACACCCATGCTACCAATTGCTAATCACAGTAAAACTTTGCAAAGCCACTGTATTTCTCCAGCATTCTTGCCTCTTCTGGATTGATCCAGGCATCCCTGGAGTCAGTCTTGCTCGAGTTACTGATCTGTGATGCCAGACGATGCTGGGAGAGTTTCAAAGACGTGTCAGAGGGGCTAGGGTGCTGGCATTATTGTGGTTGTCCCCCGTTATCCTTTATCCTTCATGGACAGCTCTAAGTTACCACGAAGCAAAGTCCTTTCCAGGGCAGGGCTGTCCTTTCGTTTGTTTTACCTAAGCGTGACAATACCAGAGTCTCCAGTAAAATTCCACTACCGCATTAAATTGGAGTGTATCAGGTGAACTGATATATATATTAACAAAGTTAATGCACTTTCATGCTGTAAAGACTGACGTAACAGGGAGGGAAGGGGATCTGGGGACCCTTTGGGGGTCGGCTCGCGCAGGGGGCAGGAGAACGGTCTCCGTTTCGGGCTGGCACTATCCAAACCCGGAGGGTTTTGAGAGAGGGCAGGTGCCTCCGCAGCCTCCCGCCTCCCGCTCCTCCTCCCGCAGGGGTCTGGCCCCCTCCTGCGGCCGGGCCTGGGGCTGCGCGGGGGGCGGCGGGCGGTGTCCCCCCCCCCGGTGGGCTCCGGCAGCCCCGGGGGGCTCTCCGTCCGCTTTGCGGGGAGGGATAACCGGCCGAGCAGCTCCTCCAGCCACCGCACCGGCTGCCTCTGGTCCGACGGTTCTTCCTTCTCCTCCAGCCGGCTCCTCGGCCGCCGCCGGCTCCCTGCGGCCCGTCCCCGGGCCCGCCCGGGCCGCGGCGGG
>VYZW01026020.1:9213-33583 GCA_013401315.1 Balaeniceps rex
GGTGCACTGTGCGCGGCGGGAGCGGCCTGGCGTCGGGGAGGCCGGGCGGCAGTGGCGGGCTCGGTGGTGCCGCCGCTGCTGGCGGGAGGCGGGGGGGGAAGGTAAAGCGAAGGTCGTGAGGGTTCGGCCCCGACACCCGCGTTCTCAGTGGCACCTCCTCCTGGGGTGGGTGGGCGGGCGGGCCGCGGCCCCGGGCGTCTCCTCAGGGAACCTTACCTGGACAAGGGTATTGCTTGCAGCCGCTCGAGTTCGGAAAGGGCCTGGCGACGGGAAAGGCTGCTGCCGCCGCGGCCGGGAAGGGGGCTGCGGGGCGTCTCGGCACCGGCCCTCCGGAGGCAGCTGGCGCGTCTTGTAAGGCGTTGCTCCCCTTAGTTTGCTTTTCCAGACTCCGTCTGACTGCACCGAGCTGCACACAGTGGGCCGGCGGCCTTTAGCGACGGGGCGCAGGGCTGTATTTAGGGTACGCTAGTGAATGGTTGCGGCCCGGAGGCCTCCGTGTATTAGCGGTTCAGGTTCTCGCCAGCGTTCTTTGCTTCAAGATTAATATCGCCTGTTTCGTAGTGGGAACGGTTACAAACTTAGCACAAAAAATGACAGAATGTTATTAACCTGTAGCTAATTTTTAATTCCCACAAGAGATTTGAGTAATCGTTTATGGCATCACTTTTCTCCTGGCAAAACCCTCACTCCTTTCAGATAGCCTTAAGATCTACAGACATTCCTAGGACTGGAATCTAAATCTAGATTTCATTGTGGACTAGAGCTTTGATAAAAGACACTTGAACTCATAAAGTGGGTTTTAACTGGTTTATTTATTGTCTTTTGTAGATTTACCTACCAGCAACTACGGAAGGTGAATGAATTTAAATACAAATACTAGCATGTTGCATCAATGACCACACATCTCTCCGAGGAAATCGCGACATCCCAGTTTTATGCTGCTGTGCCTGAAGGTTTTGAAGCCCAGATTACCAGCCTGGTGGAAATGTTTCTGGTGGAGGTATACAGGTGCAAGCTCTGCTGGTTCACCAGCATCATCAAAAGTAAGATCAGGACATGCCTGGCTCACATGCATGAAACGGATACCGTGTGTCAAATTTTAGGACCGCTGTCCTAAAATGGACCAAGGTGAAAATGAGTCGTATAACATGGGAGATGAAGCTAACCAAGAAAATGAAGACAATATTGCAAAAACTGTCTTATTACCTGTGTATCAGATGCTTCAAAATACGAGTCCTCACTGTTGTGACATGAACCCAAGCAGTCAGAGCAATAATCCTCATGGCGCTCACTCCTGTAAAGTGAACACCTTGTTTGGAGAAGCAGAAGCAGCTCATTTGCAGCTTGAGGAGCCAGCCCTGTTCTGCAGTGCCGACTTCTCTTTCATATTCCAAGAGCAAAGATGAAGCCCAGTCTGTGCATCTTGGCCTCTGTTGTGTTTCCAGCGTTAGAACTTGGACCTTAGCTGGGAAGATAAAAACCATGATGTGGGTCATGGCTTTACATGTGTTTATTGTCACGTGACTGAGTGGGACTTTATGGAAAATCGTTTAAAATCACACAAGCGGATAAAAGAAACCTACCAGTGCCTCATCTGTAAAAGTGGTTTTATGTCACAAAGTGCCTGGAAAGTGCATGGAAACAGCCATCAGAGGAAACCTCATCTCTTTCAGTGCACAATGTATTCATCATCTTTTGAAACTGAGCGGATAAAAAAATCTTCATGTAGCTTGCCATTATCAGGATATGTTTAAATGTCCACACAGTGATTTTGCCAGTAAGTCAAATTTTATTTTCTATTCTCGTACAGCTGCCTCAGCTATAAACTTCTCTGTGTACATAACTTCATTTGGTCAATGCAAAATTTATTAGAGAGTTTCAGCATGAGCTGTAAATGCTGTCATGAGAAGCTACAGTAATGCATCTTCATACTGGTTTAAACAAAGAAAATACAAGAATTGCAAAAATACTAAAAAGTATTATAAATGTTCACTTTTTGATGATGTTCCTTCATTCTGCAAAATCCTGTCTCGTTTTATATTGTGGATTCTGAATATTTCTAGGAGTAGTTGGCCATCACATTCCAATAATTTCATTATTATTAGCTTTTTAGTAGCTCTGTAACATTACTGTAAAGGTACTTCTATCAAGGTTAATGCTTCTTATCTCTAAGTTTTATGACACTGCTGATAGCTAAATATTATCTCCATTTATAAATGGAGGACCTTTGCAGAGTAACATAATCTGTGTCTCTTAAATCACAAAAGGACATAATTCCAGTATTCCAGTGCTGTTCTCCTTTGCATTGACTACAAATGTTGCTTTTGTACCAATTGCACTTTAAGTAAGGAGGGAGAAATGTAAAAATGTTTCTGTGACTAACTGCAAGTGTTTTGCCCTCAATAAAGCTATGTATTTAGTGCTTACCTTCAAGTCTGTAGGTTAAAATCTTGAAAGATTTGTGTACAAAGGTAGTCTAGGCATTTTTCCGTTTAACCATTCAGTGTTGCAGGTGGTTGCAGTGATTGATTTTTAGCAAGGTTTCCACGGCTGCTACTGCTAACATAGACCAAATTCTTGCTGTCTGGGTTGAACTACTGATTTGGTTCTGATTGCTCAGTAAGGCCGGTGCAAAATCAGGTAATTTGTGTGAAGTGAGATGATGGCTCACAGGAGTGCTCTGCAGTTTGTGGCAGTGGTCAGATAAGAAAACAGGCAGTGTTAGGAGCATTGGGGAATGTGGGATAACAGGGCTTCCTGTGATCATAGGCAGGCCGGGCATTGCATCTGTGTTGTGGTGTTGGTTTTGAAGGGTTTAGATTAGATTACATGTTGTGCAGTCTCATTTTGAAGTCTTTGGGATAAGTGGGGTTGTTCTGACTTTTTACTGTTTAAAAGGGCAGGAAATAGAACTTTCATAGAAGGTTATTGCAGAATTTCTGCAGGAAAAGGAACTAAAAAGGGTCATTTTTAGAACTAAAAGCAAAATGAGTATCATCTTTGCTTCACAACGGCATACAGTGTCTCCACTTAATTGTATGCGACTGTAAACCGACAACAAGGCTGCAGTTCAGTCTGGCTTTTTCTCTGAGAGGTTGAGAAGGAGGGCATATAGAAAGACAGCTGAACTTAACAGTTCAAAAAGTTGAACTTCATAGCTCAAAATAGAGATGACTACAACAGTGAAAAGATTTATGAGTGCTTATAAAACGTTTTCTTAAGTGAAAGGAGAACTGTTTTGTATTGACAAATTGTAAGTTGTCTCTTGAATGAGTAATTTCCTTCCATTTGGCGGGGGGGGGGCGGATAAAAGAAATCCATCTCCCTTACAACTGTAGTGAGAAAACAACCTGGGGCTATGTTTTCTGGGATACTTTTTTGACAATTTCCATCATGTCTGGGGGCAATGAATTTTGAAGATTACAACTTGCCATTCACTGTTATGTTAACATATGCAGAAAGTTTACTTAATTTTAGCTTCCTGTTGAAAAGTCTAGTAGGTTAAATACTTAATAACTTTTTAAGCTATTGGTAGTATTATAGAATTGTAAATATTTTACATTTGTTTTGAATATTGTTTGCATTTTTGTGATAAATGTGAGCGAAGGAAGCTTTTCTAAATATCTGTTTAACACCATGCTAATTTCTATACATTTTGAGGTGGAGAAGAAACATGAAAGAAATTGTGAGAAGTCTTCAGCTTGCTAGTGTTTTTCAGATGTTTCATTCCATTAAAGGGAGATTTGCTGTAGCATTACGTTGTCTACCAATTTATTATGCTTGTGGAGCTGATACAATGGGCATGCGAGCCTTCTTGCTTGCTATGGGGATAGTTTTTGAAATAAGTTTTAACTGTAGCTTCTCAGCACCAAGCTTCTGTTTAAATTATTGTCAAGTTTTAGCTGTAATTGCTAACATTATTTGCTACAGTATGCTTGTTATAACTTTTAACCTACATGAAAAGCCTCACTGGTTAGTGGAAAAAAAAAGTACAACTTGCTAAAATACTTCAGGAGAGTATACTGAATTTTCTTCTTAATTTCTTATTTAGGACAAAGCTATTAATTTGTCATGCTGCGAGATTCTTGTATGCGATTATGTGATGTTATTTGTTGTTTACTTATCTAAACTAAAACAGTTGTCGATATTTGTATAGACTGTATAGTGACAGTTTACCATCTGCATCAGGGATAAAGAGGCAAAAGACCTGAAAGACTAATCATGCTGCCTGTCATCATTTTTGGTCTTTGAATCTTAAACCTTAAAAAAAGAGTCCAGGAGTTGCTACAAAGTTGAGTGATTTTATATTAAAACTTTTACAGGAAAGGGTTAGTGGTCTTGATTGCATTTCCCATTAAGCAGAAATCCTCTGTGCAAAACCTGCAACCTCCAACCAGTACTTTCTCCAGTCCAAATTTAGACTGTCAGCAGATGTGCTTAGAAGAAAATGGACAAGTAAAGTATATTGCACCTCACCACTAGAAATAATCGTTTGATGCTTGGGTATTTTGACGTTTCCTAAGTATCTGTTCCTTCAATATTTTTCATATGCTCCATAATTCACATCAAAATAACTCTGCTACAAGTATATATTTTGCTAACTCATTTTAAATGGTGGTTTGAAATCTTTGAGAACTGCTTGTTGTCCTGGGTTTGTTTGTTTGTTTGTTTTGTTCCATTTTGACATTGGGGGAGAGGAGTGCGTTGAGCATCCTTAGAGTCGAGCTAACCTTGCCTTTGCCACCAGAGCCCCCATGGTCAAATTGTGTCTTCATAATTAATAATTGCTCTTTCTTCTGAAATACTGTGCATCTCAGCCAAATTCAGCCTCATATTGCTTAAATAAGCACAAAACACTTTAAAACTGCGTAGGAGTTAAGTTTGAACTTTTGTGTTAATAATTGTTTAACGTGGAGAGATGTCTTCTATTTTAAATTAATGTATGTAATCCGATTTTAACCTATTATAACAAACTGTGGCTTCTAATACAGCTAAGGAATGGATCAAGGTCTACAAGCATCTGCGCAACCATGGTTACAGTTTCAAACTGCATCCATGTAGTGAATGTGAGAGATGTTTTTCCCAAATGTAGGTGATTTTTTTAAAATTTTTTTTTATTCCCCCCTCCGTCCCTTCAATAGGTCTCTTTCTTTTACTTTTTTTTAACTGCTTAGTTTATAAAGTGCAACAAATGCTTTGTAAGTACTATAAACATGTACTGGATTTCTGATTAAATGTTTTACTTCTGTCTGCTTTTATAGAGTGGAGGTGAATTTACCAGTGCTAAATATTTGTTTAATGCAGGTGTACGTACAAGTAAATTTGTTTTAATTGGTGGAAGAAAGCTTTACAATTCATTAAGCTAGATTGAAACTGTGGTTTGAGGCGGGGGGTGGGGAAGAGGATTAGGGACTTCTCACAGTTTGCTTGAAGGCACTAAACAAGAATCCTCATCTTCAAAGGCTGTTGGTGGCGGTGGGATGTAGCAGCAGCATTGAGCTCACAGCTGAGCAGCTGTTAAGTAGATAGAGGAGAAAAGAAGATGACGATGACGCTCAGTGCAGGGAATCTGGATGTAGGACATGATGAGGTGCTTGGGTTTTGGATACGTTTTATGTTGATTTGAGTTTCTGTTGGCCTTTTTTTGGCAGTTGATAATTGCTTTGTTAGATAACCAGTCGTCTGTTGGTTTAAAAGGAAATACTTTGTTAAGTTAGTAGCAGCAAGTTTATCTTCTTTCATCAGTCTTGTTCCCATCTTACTCAGCGAGAGCTTTATTTCTGTCTGCAATAGGTAGAGAATCTTGCTTCATACAAGGATGAATTGTATTACCTCAGTTTTATTGTTTTTTTGTTATCAAACTGGGTCCTTCACTTGGCAGGGGATACTGTACTGCTTAAAACATCAAAGATGAAGGATGCTTCACGTCTGAAGCTTTTCTGACTTTAGCTTTGTGTCAATGTGACTGGAATAACACCGGAACTGTAATACTCTGAATGACAGCCAGCCAGGTTCAATCTACAATTTAGGTCTTCTTTGACCAAGAGTTCGGTCTCTTTCCGATTCTTTTTTTGACATTTAATGATGTCAAAAGCGCATGTTGCAGTTTGTACTGTTAGCAGTTCCAATTCCTCAGACCTTGACCTACAAAATCCTAGACTTGTGGTTAGAACAGAGCTATGTGGAGCTATATTCGGTTAATCTCATTAACTGAAGCAGGGTGAATCTGATGGGGAAATGTACAGCAGCCTGTCAATCAATATATATTTACTTTCATTTCATCAAATGAGCAGTACTTATGGCTAACTTCAACACTTCTTAAATCCTAAAGCAACTTTCGAAGGACTCTATCCAGCTTTGTCTGTTGCAGGGTGACCAAAAGGAGGGGCAGGAGCTGTGCATACTTACACCATCAAATTTTATTTTGTAATTTATTTTTTAATAGTAATAGAGGCTATACGTCTCTAGTAGCAGTTCCTCTTCATGCTGATAAATCTACTTTCCCCAAGATGGTATCAAAGAAGTCCTCTTCCTCTGAAAACAGAAATTAAATGAATTTATAACATATGCCTGCATATCTCTCACCACTTCTATATTTTAACTGCTTAGTTCATATTTAGTGATATAAAACAGCACTGCATTTTTTTACTACTCTAAATCATAGAATCATAGAATGCTTTGGGTTGGAAGGGAACTTTAGAGGTCATCTAGCCCAACCCCCCTGCAGTGAGCAGGGACATCATCAACTAGATCAGGTTGCTCAGAGCCCTGTCCAACCTGACCTTGAATGTTTCTAGGGATGGGGCCTCCACTACCTCTCTGGGCAACCTGTTCCAGTGTTTCACCACCCTCATTGTAAAAAATTTCTTCCTTATATCTAGCCTAAATCTACCTTCCTTTAGTTTAAAACCATTAGTCCTTGTCCTGTCACCACAGGCCTTGCTAAAAAGGCTGTCCCCATCTTTCCTATAGGCCCCCTTTAAGTACTGAAAGGCCGCAATAAGGTCTCCTTGCAGCCTTCTCTTCTCCAGGCTGAACAACCCCAACTCTCTCAGCCTGTCCTCGTAGGAGAGGTGCTCCAGCCCTCGGATCATTTTTGTGGCCCTCTTCTGGACCCGCTCCAACAGCTCCATGTCCTTCTTGTGCTGAGGGCTCCAGAGCTGGACGCAGTACTCCAGGTGGGGTCTCACCAGAGCCGAGTAGAGGGGCAGAATCACCTCCCTCGACCTGCTGGCCACGCTTCTTTTGATGCAGCCCAGGACACAGTTGGCTTTCTGGGCTGCAAGTGCACATTGTTGGCTCATGTCCAGCTTTTCATCCATCAGTACCCCCAAGTCCTCCCCAGGGCCGCTTTCAATCCCCTCATCTCCCAGCCTGTATTGATATTGGGGGTTGCCCCGACGCAGGTGCAGGACCTTGCACTTGGCCTTGTTGAACCTCATGAGGTTCACACAGGCCCACCTCTCCAGCCTGTCCAGGTCCCTTTGGATGACATCCTGTCCTTCTGGCGTGTCAACTGCCCCACTCAGCTTGGTGTCATCTGCAAACTAGTGCTGAGGGTGCACTCGATCTCACTGTCTATGTCATTGATGAAAATATTAAACAGCACTGGTCCCAGTACAGATCCCTGAGGGACACCACTTGACACCGGTCTCCATTTGGACACCAAGCCTTTGACCACTACCTTCTGCATGCAACCATCCAACCAATTCCTTATCCACCGAACAGTCCACCCATCAAATCCATATCTCTCCAATTTAGAGAGAAGGATGTTGTGGGGGACTGTGTCAAAGGCTTTACAGAGGTCCAGATAGATGACATCCGTTGCTTTTCCCTTGTCCACTGATGCAGTCACTCCTTCACAGAAGCATAGATGCTCTCTGCTTTGTTACCAATATTGCTGTTTATTTAAAAGATACTGTTTTCACTTGCTCCTCTGTCTTGCTTTTTTGTTTGTTTGTTCAAACTGTATTGGCTGAATTTTTTTATGTTGGTTCTTTGCGTCTAACTGATAAATTTCCTTTAAAAACGGATCAACCAGAATGATTCAACCAATTTTCCAGAATGCATATGGGGGAAAATGTTCTGTTCATAATGTTTTCAAGTGGAACCAATAAGGCTGTGGATACCTTTTATTTAAAGAGCTCTAATATTCCATGGCTTGCAGGAAAGATCTAAGCATTTTTCAGATGGTGTCTTCTGTTAGAATAGATGAAAGACACACTCCTGATGCAAAAGTCTGTTGAGATTTGGCTTCTTCACAGCCTCTGAAAAATGCAACGAACAGTGAAGATGCCTTACTGCAGAAAGCTAATTGTGACAGAGTGTTTTAGGGAGGCAGGGACAGGAACTAAGAAAACTTGTCAATTTTCTTTGGTACCTGGCTGCAGAGTTTTTTAATTCTTTCATAGAGAGCATATAAAAAAAGTTGGATATTTAAGACCAGAGGGGCTGGAAAACCTGTGAGAAGTTGCTAGAGGACATGATGAGATGAGGAGATGAACTCAAGCAGAATTTGGCATGTTAGGAAAACTGCTAGTGGGACAGGGCATAGTGGGCAGAGAATAAAATAAAGTGGGGAATCTCAGAGAGTGAAAATAACTTGGGCAACAGGGTGGCCTGAAGTGGACAGAAAGGATTTGGAGTCTCAGATACGTGAACCAGCATTGGTATAACACGGTATACTGTCACTTCTGTTTACTATTGCTGTCATTACTCAAACGGCAGTTAGTTCAAGCATCAGAGGTTTCTGGTGTATCTAGGGGTTTCAGCAATGCCAGTCAGCCCAAACATAATCCCCCATTGTGAAATCTGGAATTTATGTTTTAACTTCTTCGGTATTTTGTTTCAAAAAATAAAGCCTAAAACATGTTAGACGTGTTTTTAAAAAATCCCACAAAAAATTCAAGAAAACTCACAATAACGGTTGCAAAGTCAAACACTCATCATCTGTGTGTGGGGGTACACTTGCAAAATCTTCAATCTCCTGACTTGACTATATACAAATTTTTTTTCCCCCCCCATGATCTTTCCAGAATTCCCTGTGTAGAATGGGTAGTGCTTCATTAGTCTTAGTTTATTGTTTAGTGAGCATGGAGCATGTAGACAAAAAGCAACGAAATTAAGGTTACCAAGGCAACTTTAATTTTGGCAGTTCCTAATTTTTATTTCTTGGCTTAGCAACTTTAGTGAGCTGGAATTTCTTTGTTTTTTAATATAGGATTTATTTTGTGTTGTGGGAAATATGTCGGGGATCTACCTTAACATGCTAAATTAAATTCCCAAAAATGCCATCATCTTCAGTGGTATGTGCTGTATGCTCTTAGTTACTAGGCTGTGAGACCATACAGTACATTGGTATATAAAAGTTCACATATTTCTTCCTTAGGTCCTGTGACATCTAAACCCTTTAGGGTCACTGGCTTCAGCTCCATCATGACATCCTAACATGTACTGTGTTGGTGGTGATGTATTGACCACTGAACCACGCTGAAGCATGGAGCTGGTGTACACTGAATGGAGGGTCAGGTAGGTGTTTGTTTATTCATATTACTGTCTTGAATATACCATCTCAAAAAAGCGTAAGACATTTGAAATATTTTTTTTATCTGTAAATGGTCATAAAAATGGCAATTTATCCTTCTTCTCCCCCAGTCACTAGAGGCTCCATAATCCAGCAGGGTTTGTAATCTGATGTTTGCTGTGCCATCACATTAAAAGGAATTGGCAATTTAATAAATAAGGCTTGATGACACTGGGTGAGGAAAAATGTTTATTTTTTTCTTCCTGTAAACAGCAGTGTGCTGAAAATTACCAAGCTCTTGCAGGGAGCATTTGATACATAATGCTTAAGTTGATGGATTTTACAAGTCGCCTTCAGAGTTGGTGCAACTGTTTTGAGATTGATTTATTTCTATAACAACATCACCTTTTATATCCTGTTTGTTGGCTTGGGGTGGGGCGGGGGGGCAAAAAGAAAATTTTTGGTGCTTTGTTGCTAAAATAATTAACTCATACAAAAGCAGTAATATGCAAACTATGTCAGCACCAAAAAGATTGAGTCAGATTAAGTGATTCTGTGCCAAATGATGTTTTCTGTGGATGAAAGTATTCCGCTTGCTCTGAAACAAATACTGGCTATCTTCTCAATCATCTAACAGGCTTATTTAATTTTTTTTTCCCAGTCTTACAAAATATGCTATATATTTAAAGTGTATGCAGCACTGAGTTTAAGTTTATATTTTAGGTTGGAAATGGCTGTCATTTCACTGATCTTGATTTTAGTCTTAACAATGTAATTAGAATTTTATAGTATTTTAACAACAGTGTAAGAAAGGAGATTTAACATTTGGATGTTCCTAACATAAAAATAAATCAATTCCTTGCAACGTAGTATTACGTAAATATGTTGCTTGTTCTTTATCTACATGTATAATGATCATTGGAAGTTTAGCTGAGAAAACTTAGAAAAGTACACATTTAAAATGTGTATTGTTAGATAAAGCTTTTGTAATCTGGTAAACCCAAAGGATTCAGGTCAAATGAGATTCCTGGAAATCATGGTTTTCCTTCCTGCTTTGTAACTTTTGAAAAACAGGGATATTTATTGAGGTGGCAAGTGTGTCAAACACAGTAGTGACTTTCCAAATGCTATTGGTTTTATCATTATAATTTGTGCTTATTTCACTTTGTTTTTCTCTTTGCACTGAGCAGCGCTGTGGCAATTTTATGATGAAAGTGTGCATCCAAGAATGATAATCTGTACTTCTGGGGGTGGGTATGAATGGCAGTTTAACATTTCTGTAAGTCATCTGCCTATTCATTATATTTACAATACGTGCAGAAGTGAAATAGAACAGTTCTTTCTTCAACATTACCTATATTTAACAACTTGGATCTAATTCTGCCCTACAGTTAAAAAAAAAACCCAAACAAAGAAAACACAAACCCAAAAAACTCCAAACAAATGGAGTCTAGCTTTTTTTGGGAAGCTATTTTTTTCTCTTTGTGTGTGTTTCACAAACATAACACAGAATCATCAGCAAGATCGTTCTTCTCTGTTAGTGGACTGAGTTATGAGGGTTACACTACCTCAAAAGTCCCTCTACAACTTCTCTCAAAGATTCTAGTTTGAAACGAGAATCTCTAGGTTTTTGAGGTATCTTATTTCAAATTCTTAACTCTTTTCAGTCACTGATGGTAATGTAAAATATTGGTTGATACTGTATTTTGGGTTTCTTTTTGAGTTTGTTTATTTAACTTATGTCTTAATTGGCAATCTAGAGCAGAGTTGGAAGAGCATATGGAAAATGACAAAAATTCTACAGCCCTTCTGTCTTCATTTTGGGATCAAGTACTCAAAACCAGATGTCAGATGAATGGACATCACATACAGATCCATCAGGAAAAAAAAAAAGAAAAACATATGAAAGAGAAGAAAGAGTGCTGAAGATAATCCTGTGCGCTCCAACACAAAAGCAACTAGAAAGAAGCATTCAAGTTAATTTGCAGGTAGTACCTACAGTAGGTATGACCCGTATTATAGCAAAACTTGCATTTTGTTTGTTATGCTCCAAGTACTTCTGAGGCTCTTCATTGCAGAACAATTGATAATGTGGCACATTTATTTATTTATTTACTTACTTATTTTTACAAGAAAGTTGCCCACAGATAGCCTGAACAAAAATAAGGTGCACTATTCAAGTAGCTATCTTCTACTTGGTTTGTGATAGTACCAGTCTTGTATAAAGTAAGTAGGTGCTGATCAAAAGGTGTTTCTAAAGGTTTTTTCTTACATTTTGTTACAAGCAATAACAAAGGAGAGCCACTGAGATGTGCTCTTTGAAGAGCCAAGAGGTGTGCTGTGAGACTTCTTGGAATTCTGCGTGTAAACTAGATGAAAAAACTGTGAAAATGTACAGCTTCTTTTGCAGTCATGGCTGCATTTCTAAGAGGCATATTTATTGAAGCACCAATTTTATCAGTTAATGCAAAATTCCACTTATCTGGAGTTGTAAGAGTTAACATTAAGACTTTGTCTGACTTCAAGTGCATCCTCTCTTCCAAAGAGAGCTTGAGAAGTCATTTGATGCTTTCCTGTTATTCAGAAAAGATCTTTTTTTTCTTTGATAAAGAAGATAGTGATCTCTGGTAGCCACCTGTCCATGAGTTGACCTCATGCAATATTCTAATGATAGCTTTTCTAGTATTTAGGTAGAGAAGTTAGTGTACATTCTGTTTCTCTAGGTTTCTTCTACTAAGTGTGCGAGTTTGGTTTTGGGGATGTTCTTTTTTTGTTGCTGTTGTTTATGGCCATACACATGTCTGTTACATTATTAGAAAACATTTTCACAATAGACACCTTCAGTTTAACTAGAGAAATCACCTTCTGACTTTTAAAGTTGTGTATTATAATCTAATTAATTCAAATTGTCAAAGTTTTTTCCCCAAATAGCTTCTTTGCCCCACTGTTTTCTAGGACTGAAATAATTGTCCATACCGAATTTGGATTTCCTGGTTTGAAGTTGTTATTGCTCATGTAGAAAGAAAGAAATACATGTTTTAGTAGCTTGCTGAAATTGGTGTAATAAAAAGAAAGAGAAAAAGGAATTTGTGTTTGGATAGTCAAAGGCGTGATTCCTTGTAGTGAACTAGCAGCTTGCTAGTAGGTGCGGGGTAGACTGACATGGTGATGATGTACCTTTCACATAGGCATCTTTTTTTTTTTTTTCTTTAAATTAAGTAATTGGGTAACAAGCCTTGTCATAGTCAAAGCACAGTTCAGTCATTACAAATTCACAAAGCAGGTGGACAAGTTGCTCCCATGTTCACAGTGAGGTATTTTGAAATAACTTGTCTCAGTTTTAAAGAACTTGGAAAAGTATAAGGTTAAGCACTTTACATCATTGTATCATTACAACAGTTATTTTTGAAGCAGTGGAGTATGGCAATCCAAATTTAGTCTGAGGTTACATATAAAATATGTCATTATCTGATTAATGTGTTACCTCTCTGTTTTGGAAGTAAAAAGAGCACTTACAGACTGGGTCTCTGGAGCTCTCCCTGGAGTGATGCTTGTAATTACTGCAAAGATTAAGAACTTGAACTTTTCATGCCTAGTTCTGACTTGAGTTTTGCTGTGCTATCTGTACAGCAAAGCAAACTTCATGTTAACACTGTTTCTTTCTTACAGCCTCTTTGAGGGGCAAAGTAACAAAACTAGCAATTAGCCATACTACCAGCTGCGGCTGTCTCATTTCTTTCCACTAAAGGCCCTGACCCCATGGCAGAACAGAATCTGTTGTGAATCACAGCCAGTTTGGTGGTGTGTCCCACAGCTGAGGTTGAATAGCTGACGGTAGAGTGGCATAAAGGTAATGCTGCTGTCCTGACTGCGACTCTGAGCACACAGTCTGTGCTGCTGCACAGAGCTCCAGAGTGCCAAAGCGAGTAGCCTCATTTTCTCTTCTTCACAGAATCATCTCTCATTATGCCTAGATTAACAGACTCATTTGGGAAATATATTTTAGAGTCTATTGATGCTTTAAAATTAAACCTGGGAAAAAAAAAAAAGCCTTTAAACTGAAAAAGATCTGCTGTCACAAGGTTGAGTTATCAGAGAAGGTGTAGGTAAAGGTACGCAGGGAAGGGCTCTCTTCCTGGCTCTCTTGTGGTGCTTTTCGTGTTTGTTTTGTTTTTCCCCAGAAGGGGGCAGCAAATGTACAACGTCACACTGGCTTTTACTTTTCAAATGCTTTTTCAGTGTTCCTCTTTGCCTGTAAACCTCAGTGCAGACTACTGGCTGATGTTAGAGTTTTAAAATTATGATTTCTACCTAATTTATTTGCTACAAGGATAGCTGGAATGTATGAATCGGAAGTCTTCGTTCTTTTCAGTATTAGGCAGTAGAATTTATTAAGTAAAATCTATTTCAAGGTTATAAAAAAGGCAGTTCTATATGAAGGTTTAAGATTTTTATGACTATGGCATTAGGTGTGTGTATATTTTAAAGGATAAAATAGCCAAACAACGCAATCCCATGACATTATTTGTTAATGTCACCTGAGTCTTGCTTACATCTTTCAGATATTTATTTTCTATATTTCAGGTTAAATTACTGTAATATTACAATTCAAAATAATGTTCTCATGGCCATTTTTCTCCCATCAGAAAATAAAACAATACACTAAATATAGTGATGCTTTTAATTCACGTATTAATTAATGCATTCATGTACAAGGATGGCTTGTGCATTCTTCTGACAGTGCATGCGAGTTAAAGGCCTCAATTCACAGGGAATGCTAGTGATACTAAACAATATGAATTTTATTGTCTTATTTCAGCAATGAAGTACAGTTTTATCATCTAAAACTCCATGAAGATGTACCATATTACTGATTTGGAGTATTGGGTTTTTATGACTATATGGGAAAATGCTGATTAATACCTACCATTGTGAATTTCTTGAAAGTGCTTGGCCATAATTCTGTTTAAGTTATAGATCAAGTAGTTAGCATGAAGCCACAGAGAGAGGGCAGTCTAACCTTTTCAGTTGCTGAATTTTATCCAATGGTTCTTGTAAAAAAGGGAAAATCATAGTGGCATCTGTGAGGATCAGCTGCCTATAACCAGTGTTCAAAAGCTAACTGGGAAGAATGAAACTGATTCCTAACAAGACAGATTTATTGATAGTCTTGCCTGACTGTTTTATTAAAATCGTGTTATAATGCATGTGAGACCTTTATAGAGTCTAAAACTTGATCAAGAGTACTCAAGACCCTCTGGTCTTAATGGGTTGGAATTTCCTGCTGTCTCAAACACACGTATTTACATCTGAGGGATGAAGGGTTAAATCATCCATATTACAATTCCAGGTTCTTTTGGACTTTTGCTCCTTAACCTTAGAAGATTGAACCAACCCCCCTAGTAACAGTGTCTTCTTTCTTTTGTCCTTAAAGAAAAAAGAACACATCAGTATTTGTGGGGAGTTTGCACCACAAGTGCTGCGTAAGATACGCATCGCCTGCAATATTATCAGAATTCTGAAATCTGCATTTAAAGCTATTACATGTGCTGGAAATAGGCAGCTATGCTTACACGTTTTTTAAGGAGTAATTCAAATAGCTAGAAAATCCAAATAGCTCTACTTTTCTATAAAGCATTTAATCCCCTAACAAAGGAAGGTTGTTCTGTTACGTTATTGTGAAAGACATGTCCTTTAAATGTATTAAAAGCATGGTTTTAATTGTGATTTCAATGAGTAGAAATAGTAACAAAGAACATTTTCCTAGTTTGTGGATCAGCAACCTTTGAACTACTGTGCTTGTATTGGATTCACAAAGATATTACAGAAATGAGCCCCTGCATTTGTCGTCTCTGCTTCATAGCTCTAAAAAAGTTCTGTCTGTCCTGTAGTTTAGAATCTAGATCTTTGACTTTTTTTTTTGGTGATGGTTCTTCATCTTGAAAGATCACAAATGTTTAAGGAAGAGGGGAAAAATTCATACAAGGAGTTACTCAGAATGGCACAGCTTGCCTTTCAGAGTTGGCTTTTGTTTTGAAGCTTGCTCTTTAAATCCCAGATTTTTCCGTATAGGCCCTTGGTTCTATTGAGATCATTGTTTTAGTTTTCACACCTTCTATGCATCGAACACTTCAACAACTCCCCTGAGTACTTAAGTTTCCTCATGCAAGTTAAGGGCTTTTATTCTTTGAGCAATGTAAGCTTTATTCCTCTGGTGCAATAAAGTGTTAATCCACACAAATAACTGAGGAGTAAATCCCCTCTTGCATCTTTCTTGTTTTGAATACTGTTGCATAAAATAACAGCTATATGATTCACTCTTAATTCAGAATTAGCAGGAATACTCTTACCAGTAGAAGTCTTGAGTAGAATATAAAATAATTTCATTGTTTTCTAAAATACTTTGTTTTCAAAATAGCAGGACTTTAATTACCATCACAAATGTGTCATAAAAATAGCTATGTTTTCATTATAGAGTGTTTAAATTAAATTAAAAAATGAGTAATCCTGTTTATTACATCTAATGTGAATGTAGTGTGTGTATTTGGAAATAGTCTTTACTTAGTAAGTAATTATTTACAGGTATGATTCGGAAGGACATTGTTTCCTTTTGCTGAGTGCTGATCAGTAATCTGGATAGAGATGTAAGCACCTTTTAAACCTGCTATAGTTGACTTCCACAGGACAAGGATTTTAAAGTCGTTCTTTGCTTGTATTTCTCGCTTTGAAATTACTGTGTATTACAGATGTGACTTTATAGACTTGTTTGTGAATTTGTGAGCAACCAGTGCTTCCTCTGTTGTTGCTGAGTTTTGAGGAACTTTAACTACTTAAGACATAGAGTTAAATGATTTTGAGGTATTCTAAGCGTGGTGTGGGGAAGAATCTGGAAAATCAAGGAGTTTGGAACAGCAGATCTGTGATCTGAGTAGGCCTTTTCAAATGTTTTACAATTTTGTTCCTAGGAATCCTCTCTTTGTGTATAAGCACACATATAATTTTCATATGCATTATTTTCCTTTCTAAATAAATTCCACTTGCTGGCCTGCAAGAGTAGCACATCATGCAATTGAGAAAGTAGAATCTGTCTTTTTCATCCAGACAAAAACATTCTAGAAGGCTTAGGTGGACCATTCAGACATCAAAATACAACAATCCAATATAATCATGTTGCATTATGCAGTATTGGCTGCTGGTAGATTACTCAACACAGTATGTCATTCTGGGAATATAAATAAATAATTGAAAGATAATAAAATCATAACTGAAGTACTTGATTGTAGACAGGTCTGATAGAAATCTTTGTGCTCTCATCCCTCCTATAATGATCTTTCCTAATATCTTTAAACACTCATGATAAAAGGCATTAAAAGCCTGAATTAACACAGTACCTGAGAAATGTCATCCCTTCAGACCACTTACACAGGAAGAATAGATGATGATTTTCCAGCTATGACAAGGTTCATTTCCTTTCTGACAGGAAGCGTTGTTATAGTTAGCTCTACAGAAACACATGGGAACGCGTGCTGGCATCAAAGCCTTTCACTGCCAGCACTGTGAATACAAAACAAGGCTCAAGGCCTCTCTGACACAGCATATGTTAACGCATACAGGTGGATTATGTGTATGTCTTCTTTATGTTACCACTTAGATAAACTGCTTAGGGAGAAAAAAAAAAGTACTATGCAGCTGAATGTTGAATGCTGTGTAGGAGTGTTTCTTTTGTGCTGTGAAAAGGATTTCTAGAGAAAAGGGATATTTTTTTACCTATTAGTTGTTCTCCCTCTTGAATTGAATATGCAAAAACCAAACACTCTGATCCTGATTTAACAAAACAGGCAAATTTTTAACTTACATGTTTTTTGTGGCATTGAGAGATATTGATCTTTAAGAATGTGTTTGATTTTCCTTCCCGAATATGGGTATATTTATGGAAATCCTGGTTTTTTCCTTCCTGAATATGGGTATATTTATGGAAATCCTGGTTTAGGATCTATATTCAGAAGACACCTATGTAAAGGTATGCATACTGCAAAGACGAGGACAGCTTATGACTGTGGCTCGTTAACTGAGAAGGCTTGTTAACTGCCTTTGCTACTTCAGATGGATGTGGACTTCAACCAGTTCATAATTTTTTGTTCCATACTGGTACTCCATGGCCAGGAAAGAATGGGAATGTCTGCTCAAAACTTTTTAAATCAGCTTGCACATATTGGCATATTTCAAGACTTTTAATATAATAGATTGGTTTTTGTCCACCTTGGCTACATTCCCTTTCATTTTCTGGAAAGCTTCCTGCTTCAGTTTTCTGTTTTAAAGTTTAATGTTGAACCTCTATCGAAGGCCCAGCCTCTCTGTGGCTGATGCTTTGGGGTTCTTTCTGTCTTGGTCAAGTGATTTGTTTACATAGACTTTGTGTTGCCATGGTTATATTAAGTCAATCAGTCTGCCAAAAAAGGCACTTGCATTAGAAATTCTGAATTTGCACAGAACGACGTACTTTGTATCACTGGCTGCCTGGAACTGTTGGATCTGTTCCATCTTGTTGGCATTTAAAAAGTGAAGCCTTTCTCCTTTTTTCTGAACTGAGCATTTTACAGGATTAGAAAATAAGTTTAACTGAATGAATAGGATGGGAACGTGCTAAGTTATGTTAATGGCCTTCTGAAACCTGCTACTTGATGTGTGCAGTGAGTGGGTAAACAGGACAGTGGGGAGCCAATTAGCTGCTTGTGATAATATTTAAATAAATCAGCTTGTGGAGAACTCGTCCTATAGGACCTGGAGGCATAGTGAATAGGGAATATCCGCCTTTGTCCACACTGGCAAAATTAACTTTCCAGCGAGTTGAAGAAATTAAATACTCTTGCAGTGGTTTGGCAGGAGTGCGGCGCTCCGACACTTGAGCGACGTGGGTGGTGCTCCATCCTGCAGCGTTGGAGCCATGGCGTCACCCATGGCGGCAGAGGAGAGTAGGCAGATGTCTGGCAGGAAACATAGGTGTGAAGGGGGCTGATAGACGTCTCATGCTACTGGGACAGATGGCTCAGTCTCTGTGGCAGAAAGTATGCCTTGTCTTCAAAGACAGCCATTTGCTCTATTAAACATTCTTAGCTTATGTAGAAGGCGGCTGACAGGGCTTCAAAAGGTGCAGGAAAAGGAGAGTGATACCCAAAGAAGAGGTAACTGACTTCTAGGAGGCTGGCTAGGCAGTGTGGCTGGGCACTGTTAATGATGTTCAGGTGCATAAGTAGACAAGTGACCAAAACCATGCAAAATAAATTAAACTTTTGCAAAAAATGAACAAAGTCAGTCACTGGCTAGAAGAAGGACTGCAAATCCAGAACTGTCTCCTATTCCTTGTTCTGGAGCTGACCTGCTATATAACCTACATCAAACATATTTAATGAGTTATTAAGCTGCTTATTACCTATGAAAATGTAATTTATTATCTAGCTATCAAGCCATTGACAACTGCTGCTGAAAATATTATCAGGCTCTTCCTGTTTGTTTCCCTATTGACAACTAAGGGTAAACATAAAAAAAAAGCTTTGATTTTCACATCATGCTGACTATGCAGTGATCACGCAATGTGATAGCCAATGCAATAATTCTTAAAAGATAACACTAATAAAACTGGAGCTGGAGAGTTACTTGTAATAACGTTGGCATGAAATGCTGTCTTGAGGAGAATTAGTACTATACCAGGGTTGGTGTTAGGACTTAGATTCTTAAAACATGTTCACTTTTCATCATTTTTTAACTCAAATGTATTTATTTCTTTGGTTTGTGTTTTTATTTTTGACTGCAAAAATGAAAACAGGTTTGCCTATTTGGGGGTTGGACCAAATGACCTCCAGAGATTCCATTCAACCTTGACCATTCTGCAATTGTGTTTCATTTTTTTATTTAGTTGGTGGTTTCTTTCTGGCTAGGTTCGTTTCACATTCTCTACTGTAAGGCTAACATTTCAGAATTTTAGTACATCAGAAAAATATGAAGATAAATATTGTAAATTAGAAACTTTGTGGGAATGTAGATGAAAGGGGAGGCTAGTCCTTTAAGAATGTACCTCTGCTTTTGTTATTGAAACTCGTTGGTTTTTTTTGTATTTGTGACCTAAATGTTGTCCTTGCTGTCTTTACAGAAAATTCTTTATATGTTTTCTTCATTAAGTTAAAATTACTTTCCCTTAATGTCATTTCCTTTTGCTTCTTGAAAATTTCCTGTTCTGCTAGACTTCCCCTTTCTGAGGGATTTTGTTTGTTTGTTTTTAACTGGTGACATAGAGTACACTGAGAATTGGTCCTCTGAACTTTGATTCAGAAAAAAAGATCAAAACTAAATTTGGAAATGGGTCTGGCCAGTTTTTCTCGATTAGACTTATGGTGGAAGCCAAATTTAGATGCAGTAGGTCTCCTACTGGTAAAACAGACTGTAACCTTTAACTGCCTAGACCATTATGTAAGATCATGCTTTGTTAGCAACAAGATCACGTGAAAGATGAGCAGTGGCTTTGAGGATGTGCTGTAAATTCTAATCCACTGATATTCTTTTGCATTTCCCACACACACACTTTGTGTTCCCATAGAAGATACGACATCCTTCATATTTGCTTTCCATTTCCTGGTAGGCGAGAAGCCTTTCAAATATGAGATCTGCTCTTACGCCTCCATTGATGCAGGCTTTCTGCAGCGGCACTTCCAAACGTGCGCTAGTGAGAGGCCCTACAAATGTTGACTCTGTTCATGTAGTTGGTAAGTGTAAATAATCCCTCTGTTGGACAAATTCTGTAAATGTGTTGGCTTTTAAAAACAACAACAAAATACCACACTTTAAGGTATGCGCTCCTACCCATTAATAAAAGCCAAGTCAAGCATTTAAATATGTTCCTGTTGGGAACTTGGCTTTATCAAGGCTTTTTTGTTTAAAGGGATTGCTTTCTGTCCCCTCTTTACAGCTCTTTCTGTATATAACTACTACATGGACTGTGCTGGAAGATGTATGGAATGCCAATGTGATAAATACAGAAATATCCGGTAGAAGAAGGTGATAGTATCTGCGTCTGTGTGTGAAGAGGTACTGGGACAAATGGTAGTGACTTGTATAAAAACAAAAATGTGTTCATTCACTAACTGTATGTCTTAATTTGCTGTATTAGGTGTACCATGCTGCTTTTTCATACTGATTTTGTCTGCAGCTTTGCTTGTAGTGTTTTGATTCCACCCTCCCGCCCCCACCGATTGAGGAAATGATCACATTTCTGACAGTGCTAACACATTTCGTTTTGCAGTGTTGGCAGAGTGCATCATGTGATGAGTGGGAGCATTAGCTAGTCTTAGTAAAGCCAAAGTACATGTTGAAAGCATGTACTTAGCAGCCATAGAGGCTGTTTAAATGTTAAATTCTTGTGTGTTCAAACTCTGTATGCTAAATGATGTACTGTTTGCTTTGGGTTTTTTTAAACTCAAAAGGTTTAAACTAAGATAAGCTAATGTCCACAAGTCACTTCTTGAGGTATGCAGTGGTTGACAGAGAGACGGCTTAATTAGTTTTGGTTTGTTACTTATGTGGGGGAAAGCTTAATTTACTCTGTTTCTTTATCTGTCATAATAAAGATAATTCTGATTACAAAACTAGTGCTCCTTGAGTCTTTTGATGCCAGAATTAAAATCTGGAAATGCATCTATCAAAAGTGATAAGATACCTTGAGCTTAAAGTAAGTTCCTTCTTCACCAAGAGCTTTTCAGTATCTGGTAATGGAGTAACAGGGAAAAAGACTTTTTCCTAGTTTTTGTGGCAGCTGTGTAAAAATGCAGAATTGTAAACATTATCCAAATGTAACAAAAAATGAAGGAAATCTGTATAATGGAATGGTCACTTACTGGCCTTGTTACAAAGACAGATATTTGTATGATACTAGGAAGTATCACGTATGTCCTAATACACGAGCAGGAGAAAATAAGTGGTTGGAAAATTTGAGGGGAACGGTAGTGGTGAACTCCAGACTATAGAGTGGAACACTGGTAACCTCTTTATGTGTTACTGTAGTAGGCACAAGAAATCCAGTTTCCTCTCCTATCAGGTAAGCTTTAGTTATAGGATACAGCTAAGCATGACAGGGGACTGTCGTTAAGTCCTATACTACTAAAAATCTGGGTTTTTTAATAAACCGTTCTGTAATACCTGCCATAGTATTTTGTCTCTTTTTGCAGTATTACTTTACAAGCATATACTTTCTCATTTATTTGTGATAAGTCAGCCCTGCTTACAGGGATCACAGACTTTGTTGCTTGCAAATTAACAATGTGCCTCCTTCCACCAGCCTACTTTGCCCTGTTAGATGCTTAACTTTTGCTGTGGAACTACTTCCATTTGAAGGTAATAGAATTGTTCTTTAGTAAGTTAGTAAGTTACATTTATTATATAATGAGAGTCTATGAGATAAAGAAGTGAATGTTTTAACCAGTATCTGTAAGAGTAAATGATAACACTGTCTGAAAGGACTCTTTTCTTGTAGTAAAATCTATACTTACAAAATATTTAGTTCCTGTCTGCATAGTGGTATCTGCAAATGCCTGCATGGTGTTCCAGAGCTAAATAGTTTGGATGTTTGAAATTGCCGCTTGTGAAACGGTTTGCCTGAATTAGGTAAATACAGTTAAGGTTTGGTTTTTTTGCTTCAGTAATCTATTTCAGGTCTGTAATAGTCTTAAGATTTTTTTTAAGCACACTAGAATATAACACCCTCTGTTTCTGAAATTGTATCAAAAATACAACAAAATGTAGGAATACAAAAGAAGAAAAAAAGAAAGAAAGGAAAAAAAAAAAACCAAAAAAACCAAAAAACCAAGTGAAGCCAATGCTTTTCCAGTCCCCAAGCATATACTTTACACCCACATAGAACCCATTGACTGATTCAGTGGGCTGTATTCAAAAGTGAGGTGTAAAAGTGTAGAACTCGCACATGAGCACACAGATCTGAGTGTAAGCAAGACTAAGGATGGCATAACTGCAGTGATGAAATATACAGAAAAGTGTAACCTCTAAACTTTTCCAGTATTCTGATTTAGTTTGTGAATTAATAGATATTGTTTACTGCTACTCAATTAGAAAAGAGTTTCATTATTCAAGCTCCCACCTGTTAAGATTATTTGTGCTTTGAGTTTACCAGAGACATTGAATGAAAAACAAGATAGTGAAATCTGCTGTGGCAACTGCTCATCAAAATTCAAGATTACAGTGAAATTTAGTTTTAAAGTGCATCTCTGTGTATATTGATATACATACGCACACGTAAATATATATACATAATTAACTCAAGACTTAAAATGTGTATGTAACTGGGCTGTTTACAACATGTAGAGTCTCTGGCTAAAAGTCTTTAAGGCTTTTGTCATATCAAGACTCAGAGCTATATAGAAAGAGAGATGTAAATTTGCTTGAGATATCTGCCTTGCCTAGTGACTGTGAAGAGTCAGATGGCTACTTCTGATGGTGCAGAATCTGACAGGTTCACATTTTTGGTAGTTTTGCTGCCAAAGGCTGCAAGAGGATTTCCTGAAAGTTGTGTGTTCCTGATGATGATACAGATAGGGATTTAAAGAGTTCTGTGCTGCTTTGATAAGAATGTACGGGAAGAAATATTTCATCTTTTGTGTAAATCTTAGCTTGAAACCCCAAGTTTTTCTATGCCTATATAGTAAAATATTTTCTCACATGCCAGGTTAACCAATTACATTTTTTCTTAGCTGTGAGGGGAAAGGAGGGTTAAGGTATACTTATCTGATTAAGTATACTTTAAGAAAGTCCAGTCTTTTGCTTGTTGCATTCATATAAATAATACCACCACCTAAGTACCCCAACCATGAATATAGAAAACCTGTAAATATTTGCAGCACCAACCAAGAGGTTTTTAAACTGGTATGGTGTATACATTACTGAGTCTAAGAATTAATTTTAGCCAACTTAGTCGGTTGTTTATCTGACCTCTCTGTGGAACCCCTTCTGTACTCAATGGAGAATGATGGGTATTCCCACAAGGCATCTTAATTTCATACGAGCCATTACTTAAATGTGTGGGCTAATTTGCCCCTGTTAGGGTTACTTGCTGCCTGCCTAACTTTACAGAGGAAATCTAGAAGATAATACGCCTGTTGGCTAACATTATGTGGGATGAATCCTACTGTAGGTGATGTAATTTTCCTAGCTCATAGGGCTGCAAATAGTTGTTGCCAAAATAAACAGATCCTCAATATCTGTTTAAGGGAAAGCTTAAATTCAAAGAAGCTTACATTACAAATTGGTATGTTTTGAAATCTGATTGTTTGACGTTAGGAAACAAGTGCTGAGACTGACCCACAAGTCTCAGTCTGGATTCTCTTATAGCCTGTATATAGTTGTGTTCTAGGTTGGCCTTGTTCAGGGGAATTGCCAAAACCCAAAGGTTTAGGTCCTATATTTGATATTCCCTGAATCTGAAAGAACTGAGGTTTTGATTAGGACCAGATGATAATTCCACTGTCTCAGGGCAGGATTTAGACCCATAGTAAGTATGTAGCAGACCTCACATTTTAATATAGAATGAATCCTTGACAGTATTTGTGTTATGGTTAAGTTCTGTATGTTGAGGTATATCCCTTTGCCATAATGCAAACTAGGTAGAATGAAATGACAAATGCAAGATCAAAACTTTTCAGTATATTCAGACTGGTTTGCAGTTTTCACTACGTTGAGGTGGAAATTACATGCAGATTCACATGCACATGCAAATGTGCGCATCTGTGGTGTGTGTGGCTGCATGCCGGTGCAATTGTATCGTAAGGATGTAAATGCATAAAAAGTAAA
>VYZW01026031.1:657-18032 GCA_013401315.1 Balaeniceps rex
ATGCTGAAACATGTTATAACCCATCTAGAGGATTCTGTTATCTTCCCCCTCCTCTAGAATTTGACAAGGGCTAAGAGAAGGATAGTTTTAATATTTTTCTACATAATTACTCTTAAAATAATGTATAGAATTGACTAGAGAATAATTTTATTTCCATAGTTTTTAAACCCAAACTTACAGACTTCTGTTATATTCTGCATGCACATGCTTTCCTAGTATGTTTCAAAGATACTAAAAAGGAAATAGCAACATTATCACTTTCTGTGAAATTCTAGACTACTTTCTCATAAAATTAAAATTATGGCAACCAAATTATTTTTAAAAAAGAAGCTTTCTGAAGGATCACTAATGTTAACCAAAGCCCTGAGGATGAAACCCGCCAAGCCATAAGGAATAAAAGTAGTCTCACATTAAGAAAACTGCCCTGGAGAAAAGATGAATTAATCTGATTCACTCTGAGTTAGTCAGATTTGTGTGTTTGTTGAATTGGAAAAAATGTAGCAGATTGTACATTTGAGCATGTGGTATTCCCAGTATATGAGAACAGCAAAATACACATACAAGTGTACATATTTTATGAAGGACTGTATTGGCCTCTACAACCTCAGAAGACACAGAAAACGAAGGGTTGACAATTTTTGTGACTGCCAGATAGGAGCTGCCTATGATGAGAGTGTTCTTAACTTTCAGTCCCCTTCCTGTACATTACATGCATTAGAGAGATATATCTGAAGTGCTGCTATGGGAAGGTTAACATTTACTTATTTAATATTGTGTGTTAAGAATAGCAAGTTAATTGGTGCCTGGAGCACAAAGGATTAAAGTTCAGTAAGTGATAGTTCATGAGAGAGAAACCATGAACAACTCTCTCCAATATCCCCCTTCGTTGGAGGCATGTAAAGCAACTTAGTGCACAGATGGATTTCTTTCAGCTTGGGGTGATGTTAACATATGTAATTTCTGGGTTAATAGATGTGAAATTAATAAAACAAAACAAATAGGGGAAAAATTATATTAGAGGTTTGATATTAGAAAATAGTTTCCCAACCCAAGTTCTTTATTCAACACTAAATTACCTGATTGAGAATAATTAAATTAAGAGACTTTAGAAGGGAAGAGAATGCAGATATGTAACACAGAAAAGATGGGGCACATTAAGGAAAGCAGAAAAGCAACAATGCTATCTTGTCTTTTTATACAGTACTATTTAAAACACTGGTGGCAGAGATTGTTTCTTAATGTGTTTTAAACAGTAATTCTTTCAGTGCTGATGGTTTCAGTTTGGGTCCTTAACAACCTTTTATTATATAACCCAATAACCGGGTTACAACCAGGTAAAATTTGGTAGTTCAATGAGGTTGAAATGTATGAACAAAACCTGGAGACTAAATGAACCCCAACGAACATCTTCCATGCTTTTGTTGTAACAGTAGAAACAAAAACAAGACCCTGCTATCCTACTACATGGAAGTTCATACTAGTTTAATGAGCAAGATATACTTCTAGTTTGGTTGAGAGGGGATAGCTGTGTGGGGCTCAATTCCTTCATTGTAACTTGTCTTTTGTTCTGATTGACAAAAATGCATCCGTGTATTTTGTTACAGGTTTAGTATGGTAAAGTTTCCTTCTTTACCCACTGGAGTGTCTCATCTGTGTATATATATTCTAATAAAGAAGAGTGCTTATTCTCTCTAGTTTAGTCTGGAAACCGTTTTCCAGGATCAGACATATTTCTCCCATTCACTACGCAAATATCAGTTATTGTCAAAATAAGAAAACTACTTATAAGTACATTTACTTCTAACTTCATATTCTTTAATGCTTCACTGTTTTGTTTTTTGTGTCTTGTCTCCGGGGCCCTCTTCCTTTGTAAATAATGGAAATGAAGATTGCTACATGGTTTTGAACAAATTGAAAAGTTTCTGTCTTCAGTTTCTTCCTCCAATTTGCTGGCAAGTGAAGCGATGTTTCCATTAATTTCTTCTGTTCCTAGATGCCTTAAAGTGACAGATTATGAAAAGGATAGTCAACAAACTGCATGAATACTGGTGTCTTTGTCAAAAAAAAGAAAAAGTGTAAATGAACAAGAAGATGTAAAGAAGAGGTATGAAGCATAGGATAGAAGGAAATTGTCGCCAAGGCGGTAGTAGCAAGTAGCATATTTACTGAAGTATTGATGGATGACCAGATAAGATATACTTGAAAAGCAATGACGAAGATGGCCCTGGTGCTGTTCGAGACATTGTCAAGCAGAAACAGACTGAGATGACAGGTTATTTAATATAGCATCCTCGTTAGCTATCTGATACACACACTGTTGATATGATTACTGTATGTCCTTTATAGGTTAGAATTGCTTGAGACAGCTCTTGAGACATAAAACTTAGGTTTGCAATAGTTTGCATTTTATGTAACTACTCACACATAAAAATAAGAGCAAAGAAAATGTAAAAAGCTGCCTGAGTTGGTAGCACTTCACACCTTCTCTACCTTATTTATGGCTGGATTCTTTCCTTCTTTGTTGTGTAATATTTTTGTAATCATTTTTCATTCATGTAATGGAAGAGAATACGTGCTTTGGATGACCCCAATTTTACTTGAAAAGAAAGGAAACTTTCTTTCATTTTCAAACACCTTGAGAGAAAACAGCAAAATAGCAAGAAGAGACTTGGATTAAACTCTCCAGTTAGGAACAATCCAGTCTACCCAGTCATTTAATTTAGCCAATAATTGCATGAGTATTGCACTCATGCAGGATAAGGAAGACAGACACTCAGTTCCTTGCTATTTTCAGAGACCTGAATTTCCATTTTCTATTTCCTAGCAAAGCTAACTTCAAGGCTTTAAGCAATATTGCTGTGGGTTACTTTGTCTTCTCTGATAAATCTTTCAGTCTATTCATGTGGGATAACTGAGTATAGCCAGTGACTAAGAGTTTAAGCATTTACGTAGTATGTAGGATATTTATATCCTTCCTCCCAATCCAGTAAGTAAATTCAGAATTCTTTTTAGAAAGAGGAACAGAAAAGATTGAAAACAAGCTTCCTCAGAGTACCCTGGAGCACTCTTAAAAGTGAATTCCATGGCTTCAAATCTTTGTGCTACATCGCCAAGGAAAGAAAGTGGTAAGTAACACCTTTTTTTAGGTCTGTGAACTTAGCTGATTTCCTCTTTACTTCAGAGAAAACTGTTGCATCCAGTCAATTTTTCAAGCATCTTCAGCTCCTGCAAAACCCCCATTTTTGAGACAACACACCATGCATCCCTGTTTGTGCCTTCATCCACCAGTTGTGATAAGTTCTATTGAATCTGGAAAAAAAAACAACAACAAAACAACCCCTATCCCCCACAAAAAACACCCCACCACCACAACGACAATAAAAATATAGATTTGCCTAGGAAATTGAAGTGTTCCTGGTTGAGGTGTTATTCTGTACCCTTCAGACAAAGTCTGCCTCCCCAGATGAAGTCCCAGGTGAGTAGAATGTCAGAGAGGAAAGGTGATGTGCTTTGAATAGGTCACAATGAAGTGCCATATGTGTGAGGTGGACTGAGGAGAAAGGTTTATATCAAGAAAGAGGATAACGGGGGGCGGGGGGGAAGTAAAAAAGTAGTCATATTGAAAAATGAGCTGCAATAATAAGGTTGCTACTAGGTCTGGTGAACAACACTATATCTATTTCACTGTATAGTAGGATGAGATACAGACACTGTTCTCCCCAACTATTCTTTCCTTTCCAAACATCCTGATCCCCAGGGCAGGGCAAGGCAAGGCAAGGCAAAGCAAGGCAAGGCAAGGAAAGAGTGTGTATCAGACAAAAACATGAAACACTTGCACCACTGTACCAAGTGGGCAGACATCAGGGGATGTTTCAGTTGATGCTTATGTGATGCTTGGATGTCACCTTAGATTCTTTGTGAATATAGAGGTCAAAAGAGAATCAATTCCTCCCCTCCTCCCATGCCTTGTTTTTATCAAAGACATCGCCTGAGCAATTAGAAGGTTGACCTATATTAGAGAGATCCTTTTCACAGTGATCCATGTCACTCCTATTTTTCAGGTAAAAGATATGTGCCAGCTTATGGAGTCATGTTTATTGTGATTTTAAATATCTGTTTCTCATAAATCTACTGATCATTTTCAAAATTTGTAGTAAAGAAAATAATTTTGCAGATTTTTAGCCTTTATCCTGTATGACAATCATTAACATCATGCCTTAAATGTGTTTCAGAGCTGCCTTTGCTGCCCTACTTCCTCTTCAAGCATAATAAACCAGGCCAGTATAAATGTTACCTCTAAATCCAAGGGCCTATTAACTACTGTCCTCTCTTACCTGGCCCATCTGATGACTGATATTTTTACACTCAAAATCCTGTCATAGACAAGAGGGAACTATCACACAGAACTAAGAATTTACTGTAAGTCTAATTAAAATCTTTACAATCTAATCAAAACACAACAGTTATTATTAGTCCAGTTATGACAGTACTATCACATATAGTCTAAATTAGTGCAGAAAAGCCTCATTAGCAATACCCTTAAAAGCATTATAGAAGAACATTTATGAGTCTCTTTCTATTTTCTCTCGTGTGATGCTCACTCTTCCAGTGTCCCTCTGGGTCCCAAGATTGGTGGTTTTAGTCTTTCTCAGGAAGAAGTGAGGAAAGGTGCTGCATGGGTTTGGTGTAAGGAGTGGTGGTGTTTACAACAAATTGGAACCCTGACATCCTTATGGGGAAGAGTATGAAGACATGAGCTTCTTCTTCGTTAGTCTTGCATCACTTTTAAACTGTCTTTTAACACAACCCACTGCCTTCCCATCAGTTCCCAGCTGTCATTGCTATGAAGGGCTGCAGTTTGTCACCCACTGACTCCCAACCTCTGTCAGACTGGTGCTGTACTGGGGATCACAGGGCAAAGCTAAAATAGGAGAGCCCATAGGCACTGCTCGTCTCAGCAACTGCTAAACCCTGCTGACCCCAGCTGGGGTCACAGCGAGCCCAGACAAGCCTTGAGACCTTACACTGCTGGGGCAGTGCAAAGCCTGCAACTTGTTACAGGTCGCGGCAAATCATATTTACTGGGCTACACTGTGAGCTCTTGATCAAGTATCACTTGAGAGAGAATTGACCAGCAGAAAGCACAACTGTGGCAAGTTCCTTGTAGAGACACAGCCACTTCAGCACTTCTCCATGTGAGTCAGGAGAAGAGTACAGAAGTAGTTGGGATTTGTACAGTTATTGAATATTTTGTTGCAGCTCCTCCTGTAAAGCTGACCGAAAATGTAGGTTAGCACTTTTGCTGCTGATGACTTTTTTGGTCCTTGGGATTTTCTTGGTAGCACAATTTTTTCCTCTGTATTATGTCTGATAAGATAGAACAAGAGACGTCTAAGACAGAGGTCACGCTCTTCCGAGTTGCAACAGTTAATGTGAACTGTCAGCCTGCAGCTGTTAATGTTAGCACTGCTTTTGGCAGAACAAATCTTCAGCTAATGCACAGAGTATAAGGGTTTGAGAGGTTTAGAGGACAGTCAGCAGAGAATTTAAACTTATTTTATTTTCTACTATGACTTTTTATCTTAAATGCCAGATTAATAAAGTCTTATAAAACATTGCATGTAAGGTGAACATCAGATAGTTGTTATTCTTCCTTTGAAAATGAAGATTTTGGCTTCAAGAATTATTTGGAAAGTAATTTAAATTTCCCTAGTGAATACTTAATATTAATTTATTTAAACCTTCCTGTTTGTTTTTTTTCTTTTTTCTTTTTCTTTCTCTTTTAGAAAATATTTGGAGAGGCTTCCCAATGACAGATGAGTTTCTTGAGATTTTTAAGAACAGATGACAGATTTCTTTCCTGTTTCTAAAGTTCCCAGGTAGTATATGTTTCTCACTTTTTTCCTGAAATGTTTCTGCACCTTGGGACAATAGAACCAAAAGTTCAGACAAACTCCTTGAAATTGTTAAGCAAAAGTGATTCATTACTGAAAGTCAGCATACATCAATAAATAAATAAAGAGAACCAGGGTAACACCTGAAGGCAGCTGGGGTTGCAGGCCCTCACCTCAGGTGATCCACCTGGCTCACTGTCTTCCTTAGGAAGGGCAAACAAGAAATAATGCCTGGCTGCTCCTGACTCCAGAGTCAGAACAGGAAAATAAATAAGCTTTTACCCCTGAGTAAAGAAGAGACAGGGTTTTTAGTGTAAGGTTATGGAAAATCTCAGACTGGTACCTCCTGGACCGGAAAACAACGCTCCTTCACTTCTCTAACTGCCCCCTCTGTAAATGAAATACTCTCCCCCAATGGTGTTTGTTTTTCTCCTGTATAAACATTTTAGTCATATTTTGAGAGCTATAATAAAATATCATAAGACACCATTATCTTTTTCACAGAAATGAGAACATCCAGTTCACTACTTGTGAAATATTTTTTAAACTTGGACCACTATGTCTAGAAGGTAGGTGAAATGTCAGCAAAACAGGATGTTGAATGTAGCTGTTAGTCTATATAAGTAAAACTTCTTTTTCAAGACATTGTTCAGGCTGTATTTTTATGAATTGTAAAAAAGGGATGGCAATATAAAACATTTTGCATCCAATTGTAGTCTACACAGATCAAAGCTAAAAGTTGTGTCAACATCTTAAACAAATGGGAGAGAAGAATTACTTGGAAGGAAAAGCATTGCACCATAAAACAAGATATAAGCATGAACAGCTAATTACTGTAGATTCTAGAAAGCTAAAAATGATTCAGAGAAAGATGCACATAAGAGACTTAGAACTGCACAGGAGCCTACCAACAGCAGTGACATAAAAGGAATCAGATCCACAAATTAGGGGGATGTTTATAAACAGAGAAAATTAGTTTTAACATATAATAGTGAGTCTTCCACAGTGACTCTTACCCTTAATGTTTGCTTTATTCCCTCTGGGGTTTAAAGAAAATGTATAAAACTCATTCTCTGCATTTTTATATCCTAAGTTTTCATTTGATTTTCTTTTCCCCATAAGCTTTTACACACAGATTGCTGAAAAAAATCCATATAGACTTTTTAAACTTCTATTTATTTTTATTTTCTTCTCACTTAGACATAATTTTCTGCATTTTGTAGTACTGCCTTTGGTCTCGATTTTCCTTTCACAGGAAAATTCCTGTCCTTTCATAGGTTAAATTATTTTTTCCTTAGGGTGTTTGATTCTGATGTACTGCCTTGGAGAGAAATCTTCAAATCTTACAGAAGCATTTCATATGCAAGAAACTGTTTCCTTATCAACTGAAAAACTGGCTACTATGTGATTTTTACTTATTTATATACATCTAAAAGTAGTTAATGCTTTATCTGACTCTAAAGTGGTCCTAGCATTTTCTTTAAATGTGAGACACCATCATCCATTACCAGCTGCAGCTTTTCCTCCAAGAGTACAGTGGTTTCTCTCAAGAACAAATGGGAAAAGTTTTAAACGGGTGTTCTCCAACGCATCACCAATAACAGAAGCTGGTTTTCAGTATCAATCTTTTCATAATGTTAATTGCATTTCCTAGTGCAACTAATTTAAGAAAATGAAGGCCATTGGCACTGCTACTTTTAATTGTAAAATAATCCAGAATGTAAAACAATGGCAAAAGAAAGCTATTCACTCTGATCCATGTTAGCTTCACTCTGTTTAGTAACAAAAGAAGAAAACAAGTGGGCACCATAACCTGCTGATTCATCCAGAAAGGACACTCATTGCATAGTATTGCATTGTAAGTTTCTTTAGTAGTATGTTCAGAACTTTGACTTGCCTAAAAAGACTGTGTAAACTGCTTAAAGCCTGCACCTTTCCCAAGGCTGGGTCAGTATTTTCATGTATAAACTGAAGTAGTGTCACTTTAATTATATTTCATTGCAGTCACACAACCTGATATTTTACTACTGAGAAATAAATAATGAGTGGTTCTTTGTGAAGATCCTTACTCTCTCTGATACTGATAGCAATTTTAAAAAATTGGGAAGGAAATAAACTAACAGTTATCTGGTCCATCTACTGCCAGTTCAGAATTGCTCATTGTAATGTTTTTAGTCTTTTGTTCAGTTTTGTTTTAAAAGCCCCATGTAACATGGCTTCCACTATTTCCATGGGGAGGCCATTCAATTTAGAATAGAAATAATGACAGCTCTTAAGTGGTTTCCCCCCGCCCCCAGCCTTAATTGAGGCTCACTGAATGATCTGCTTCCTTTGGGCATATTTGCTCAAGGTGACATTAGAGAACACTGGGAAGTGAGCACACTGCTTCAAAATATTCAGGCTAAAATTCCACCCAAACCCACTGAAATTTAAAGAAGTCATTGCACGAAGTGCAGTTAGTTTTGGGCTGTGTCTTTTAAAGGACATCCCTGTTGTAAAGGATACTGACAATCACACATTTAAAACTTTCAGACTATAATCCAATAAAAGAAAAAAATGTAGATATTAAGACCTTTAATGACTGTCATTGAAGGTTAAGCTTGCAAACTGTAATAGCATACATGTTGCATTTTGCTGATTTTGGATAATAGTGTGTTAGACATAATGTTCCATCCTCTTCTTTTGAATGTTCAAATTTGATTGTGCATACTTGGTTTCCATTACTTTATTTTGGATGGCAGACCAGAGTTGTTACTCTCTGACCTGGACTGGTTGTCCTCCATTTCCTAGCCAGTCATGCCTGCACATAGAAATTCTGCCATCCCCATGAAACTAACCCAAAAGATGTCTTATCCTACGCCTGTTCCACTAAATTAGCAGTGCCAGGGAATGTTTTGGGGACAGGTATTCAGTCATCCCTATGGCTAAATTTACAGAGCAGTCCCTGACTACTTGTGAAGGCCCTTCACTTCTCATTCAATATTCTTCATCATCTGCTGTATGCTGCTAAAGTTTTGACTTCTATCTCTATCAGTGACAACAGTTTTTATTGTCTTCTCCAGGCACACTCTAACAAATGCTTCTGTATCTTTCCTCAGGAAGCCACTCATACTTGTGAATCTCACTGTGAGTCTTAGCAAAGCCACCTCTCTCTTACAGTCTTCTAAATTTCTTAAATTTCTCTTCTGTGACATAGCCAGAGGAATAAAATAATAAAATAAAATAATAAAACAAAATAAGATAAAACAAATAGGCAGCAGGTAGACAGTTCTTGTGTTGAGATCATTACACATCACACTGGTCCCTGATACATCATAATTCCTTTTCCTTCCCTTCTGAGAGCATCCATTTCATTTATTGTCTCTGTTCTGAGGGATCATGGTCCCTCATTTCAGGTAAAGGCTTTACCTTAGTACAAATAATAAGCCAAACTGGTATGCCCGTGGATAACGTGAGGGTCTGTTAGAACGGTCTTAAACAGAAATGTTACCTTTATTTTATTTATTTATTTATTCTGCTAGAGGTACACACAAAGGAATAGAACAAAGTAATCTTTCTGAGATGGTCTTTACTTTACACATCCATGTCCTAGTTGCTCAGTCGTTTGAGGAATTAAGAGTTAAATGTATAGTTACGTAGTGGCACACATATAAATAGGACTTTCACTGGTAACAAAATACATAGCAGGTACTTAAGGACTCAAAAATATTAGATTCAAATAGGTTTTATTTTCAATACAAAGCATTACATTTCCAGAACTCTATTTAAAATACTTATTTGTTATAATATCATAGGAATTATCAAGTTTCAACATTTCTAGGAATGCCAAGACATCTTAATTTGGCATTATTAAAATGAAAAAAGACCTTGCTTGTCAATTATAAATGAATGAAAAATAATTTTTATAAAAAGAAACATGCCTGAAAGAAAAAATTTACTTGTAAAATATGTTATTTGACCTGATTTTCATTTATTAGTTATTTTTTTTTCAAAATATTGATCTTTTGCTAACGAAAAAATATCTAAGATAGGGAGTTTCTTACCTAAATCACATGAGAAGGAAAAACAAGGAAAACAAGTTCTAAAGGTACCTAATACTTATTTTATCAAGAAGAGCCTTGTTTTTCAAATCATTGAATGTTTCTTTCTTATTATTTCTTTATTTTTCATTAGACAATGTTTTCCTATTTTATTGGTATTAAATTACACTAATGTAGACGTACGTGTTGTTCAGGTACTGTAAGAAAATATATAGGTGAGGAGCCTGTAGGATCAAATGGGCAACAGCAGATGAAATAGAAATCTGTAAATTTACTCTGTAATTCTTGAGAAACAAATGTACAGAGAGAATGCAAATTATCTCCCATTAGCTAATCAGCAGTCGGGGATTTGCGTAAATGAGAAAAAAAATTATACAGTATTCCTAAGTCTCCATGCATTATCTGTGTTCTGTGATTGGCTAAGACAATTCAATTTCAGTATAATAATTAAAAGCTACATGGCCTAATGGGAACATTCAGACATTTAAGAAGATAGTAAATGTTTCTTATCATCGTAAGTTAGAAAAACTTACACATTCAATTAGTATATTAAAATACTCTGCATTGCCACAATATGTTTTAATCAGTTGTCAAAGTGAAGTGTGGCACAATCACATTTCAGCATTTTGTTCATATATATTTGTTTACAAAGTAATAAAGGTTCAGTAAGGAAGAATAGAAGATAAAGCCTCCATTATATTTTGCAAAGCAACTTTGTTTCCTCTGTTTTTTCAGGGCAAGGACACACAGAGCACCTGCTTGCTAATACATCGAAGTGCTGTTTGACTGAATGCTATTTCTAAGCCTTTAAGACCAAATTTGAACTGAATAACCCAGTTCAGAAATCATTTAATAATAAAATGGAGATACAGTGCATACTTCTTCTTTTTGAAGATATGCTGATCATTACACAGTATCATTCTGAAGCTGGTTTTCTTTTGATGCCCATGTATGCGTCTGCATGTATGAAGGCCATTGAAGAAATGATTGTGTTCCAGCTGATTGCAAGGTCTCTTAAATGTCGATTAAATGACATTAAAAGTTTATTGATTTGGTAAGAGCAATATTAATTATTATCTAGGGAAAAGAAAAAACCCAATCTAGAATATACTTAATCAAACGTGTGACTTTCAGTTATCACATGGTTTGTAGTTGCATTAATAGTATGTAATGTGATTGTGCCACAACCAGTTTGATCAAAGGGCATGTGGAGAACTGCTAGTTTTCTAGTTTCTCTTCCTCTGTCTGTCTTCCCTTCCATACCACAATATAATTTATAAATGTATACATTATAAATGTTGAGGCCTTTTATAAACAGGATGATCCTTTATGTATGACTATACAACACAAAAGACTTAGAAGCAATGAATGCTGCTAAAAAGTTTGAACCACAATTTGATCTTCTCTTGAACTTAAATGTTTTATTACCTGGAAAATGTATTCCAAATCTGTGTATCCTCTATTATTGTTAATTTTTTAAAAAAGCCTTACCTTTCTCTAAGCTCTGAAAGTCTATGCATAATGTCGTATGTGCCTACAGAACTGTAATCAGGAATGTATTTACACTATTTAAAAATTGCAGTATTCAGTTAAATAGAAATCAATCTATGTTAGTGTTGCTATTGTGTGTGTGTGTCATATCTTCCAGTGTCAGATCAGTTTGTAATGAAGGCTAGAAATGACCAATTGTATGTGATTTATGTGTATGCAATATAAATGTAGGCAATTTCTACTTCAAACCAAGATGGACAGTTTGTGCTCAAAAAGTAAAAATATATGAAATATAAACCACTACTTAGAAAAATGGTATACATTACAAGTAGTCTTGTAGGATTTACATTGTATGAAGAAGACTTTTGTTTCCAAAAGAAGCTGATATTGTTTCTAGATTTGTTTTTGAAGTCCTCACCCTGTTTCAGAGATGTAAAAGCTCTAAGTTTGTTAGTGAGTACACATGAGGAAAGAGAATGTTAAATACAGGAATCAAATTTTGTACTGATGGGAACAGATGCGGTTCCATGGATTTTGATGAAGCTGAAAACACAAACACCAGCTGGGAATTCATCTTAGTTGTTTAATGACAGTCTTGTTTAAGAGTCATTTAAAAACCTTAATATATGAACTGCAAAAGAAATATTAACTTTTTCAATTGCATAAATACACTATTAAAATTGTTTTAAGACTGCAGTGGGTTGACTTTGGCTGGCTGCCAGGTGCCTACCCAGCAGCTCTCTAACTCCCCTCCACAACAGGATGGGGGGAAAAAATAACATCAAAAGCTCATGGGTTGAGATAAAGATAGAGAGATTGTTTGCCAATTACTGTCAAGGGCAAAAGAGACTGAACTTGAGGAAGATTAATTTAATTTCTTGCCAATTAAAACTAGAGTCAGATAGTGAGAAACTATCTAGAGACAAAACTAACACCCCCACACCCTGCCTCATACCAGGCTCAACTTTACTCCTTCATTCATGACTTTTCTACCTCCTTCCCCCGCCCAAGCAGAGTGGTGGGGTGGGGGTGGGGAATAGGGGTTGTGATCAGTCCACAACAGTGCCTCCTTCCTTCTCACACTTTTTCCCTGCTCCAGCGTGGGTCCTTCCCATTGGCTGTAGTCCTTCACAAACTGCTCCAGCATTGTTCCTCTCCACCAGGTAAAGTCCTTCAGGAATGGATTGCTCCAGTGTGAGTCCCCCACATGCCACAGGTCCTGCCAGAAAACCTGCTACTGCGTGGGCTCCTTTCCATGGGCCACAGCTCTTGCCAGGAGCCTGCTCCTGAGTGGGCTCTCCACTTGCTGTGGTGTGGGGTCTTCCATGGGCTGCAGTGTGAATATCTACTCCAGCGTGGTCCTCTGTGGGCTGCAGGGGGACAACCTGCTCCACCAACCTCTTCTCCATAGGCTGCAGGGGAATCTCTGCTCCTGCACCTGGAGCACCTCCTTCCCTCCTTCTTCCCTCACCTTCGTGTCTGCAGGGCTGTTTCTCTCACATTTTTTCTCATTCCTTTCTCTCACAGCTGCTGTGCAGTGTTTTTACTTTTTCTTACATATGTTTTCCCAGAGTTGCCACCATCTTGGCTGAGGTGTCCAGCTGTGTCCTGCAATGAGTCTATTGGAGCCAACTGGAACCAGCTGTGTTTGGCATGGGGCAGCTCTGGCCTCTCCTCATAGATGCCACCTTGCAGCCCCATTCCACTGCGAACACCGGGGCACGTGCAAACTATACAAAGACTCCTGCTTTTCCTGTGGTATCTACTGTAAGAAAATACTACTACTACTACTACTACTACTACTACTAATAATAATAATAATAATAATAATAATAATAATAAAGTAGCTGAGTAATTAGATTCTGCTATAATTATTTTTCCAAAGTTGAAAATGTAAGTGATGCACATCTGCAATTCAGTGGGCTTAAATGCACCTGACCTTTATGTTGGGTGCAGGCTTCTCAACCCAGGGACGTGATGTCCACCGAGCTTTTTGTATTTTGTGTTACCTAATAAAGCAAAGACTTTTTATATAATTTCCTGAAATATAGTTAAATTAGTAATCACATCTCTCATTTACAGTTATTCTACTGGAAAGTAGCATCAGAAAAATATGTAGAAAGAAGCAACAAGGACAGTAAGTAGGCAACCTGATCTCACAGAGATGGTGAGAAGCAATTTTATTAAAATGTGATGTCCTCAGAACTATGTCTTTTGCAACTTGGTTCCAAAAAGTAGTATCTAGCAGGTACTTTGAATGGAGGTGTGATGACTGATGGTCTTAGATGTCATTTGAAATTGAGCTTTTTGCCTTTATGTATCAAATGTAGGGGATTGCCTTTCTCTTTGTAATCAGAAACTGAATGTGTTGCAGTTTAAAAATTAAAAATGAAAAGCCTTTTGATTGATGTTGCTTTTAATTTAGTTGGAGCCATAAATCATCCTATGACTCTCTGTGAAGGATGTTGTATAAATGTTTTGTATTCATGATTGGGTCACAAAGTGCCCTCTGCCTTGGTCTCTTGACTGCCATTTTTTTCACACCAAACATGATGTAATGAAATTGGTTTCAGAGCATACATACAGTGAATACAGACATCTTACGCCTGATTGTCATCTTATTACAATCAGTACAATATCCAGCATCACTCTTAATGTTCAGACATTACTATGTTGCTGTAAAGAAAATGGTACAAAATCAGGCCCATGGTTACAGCAATGTGTGATTTTAATTTAAACAACTAAATCCTACGAATGGGGAAATTATGTGTGAAGATTGACCTAGAAAGGAATACTCCTGCTTCACAATGAAGGTGAATACAAATCCCAGTCTTAGGACAGCCAAATTGTTACTGCTTTGGAAAACAAAAACAACATAATGGAAGTCACAGGCAAGGAAATGGAGAGAAGGTAAATTCCAGTTCATCAGTATTAAGCACTTCTTAATACTGTCAAGAACTTTTATTAATAAACATGAATGTTCTCTGGTCCACTTTGTCAAACAAGTTTTAGTTTAAAGCATAGCAAAAATAAATGTTCAGTAGCATTAGTCAAAAAAACCCACACACTACATGGATTTTTCCTATTGCAGTTTTATTTTCACTTCCCTGTTGTTACAGTGTTTTCATCTGTCCATGAGTCAAAACTAAAAACTGTGCTGACTTGCATGGCTCTTCAACAATGTGGTTAAGGGTTCCTAAGGGACTATTTTTTGAAACTATTAAGCTCTTCTGATTTGTAACCTCAGACACAGTTAACCTTGGGCAGAAGCTGTATCGTTGGTCTTTAGTCAGAAATGCAGAGGTAACCACACTAGAAGAGAAAACTAGCATGTGCAGTCTGGTCTCCTCTCTCAGATAACAGTCAAGAAAAAAAGGAAGTAGAAAAAAATTCATAATCCAATTTTCTGAGCAATCGCAAATGACCTGACCTGACAGTGTAAGAAATTCCTCTTAATGCCAGGAAATTTAGACTGTAGTATGCCTTAAAGGATAGGAAACACTCTAATCATAGGAAAAAAAAAAAAATTTGTAATGTAAAATAAAAGGTTATTTTTTTAATAATTTTTAATTTTTTTAATCCTATTTTTAATCTGAAGTATCTGGAGGTATTAAATTTCACATAGTCAGTACATTGTATAAATCAAATTAAAATAATTTCTTGCCTCTCAGCTTCACTAAATGCCCCCAGCTTCTCTTGATTTGCGTTTTGAATACTTGAAGAAGGTAAGTACATGCCCTGAATTGGTCTGTTCATCTTCTTTAATTTCTTTTACTACACTGTCATCCATAGCCTAAATTGTCCCAGTTATGGTCTGTTCCATTTTTACCAATGAGGTTTCTGGTGGAAATGAAGCTGAAAATGGCAGCTGTGTGCAAGTCTTTGTTGCTGATGTACCCTTGTCTGAGAATGGCAATACTAAATTTGAATGTTCTCTGTGTATACTATGAACTTCACTACCCTGTGGGTGTCTCAGAAAACTATCGAGTAAGGTTCTTTTAAAAAAGCACTCATTGTATAGTATTCTTATAGATTAAGTTGAATGGAATAATGAAAATTTAATTAATTTACTAGTAGAAAATTTGAAAGTGATTTTACTTTGATTCATTAACACAAAGTAAAGATGAGTTAAAGAAGTCAGCTGAGAAGAAATATTTCATCATCTTTTAATGGATGCAGTTGATTACTTGCTTTTCTATTCATTGCTTTCTTCCACACACCCTGATCTTGCAGTGGGTTCTTGTCACCTAAGGGTGGCTGCTGTAGACAACCAGCCAGATTACAGCCTGCTTCTACCTCTATAAACAGGAAAATCTGATTAGATAAAAGGAAAAAAGAAAAAAATCACTCTGAGGGTGGTCAAACACAGGGACAGGTTGCTCACTAATGTTGTGGAGTCTATCTTTGAAGATACAGCTTGACTGAGCAAGGCCCTGGGCAACCTGACCTAACTGGACCTGCTTCGAGCAGGATGTTCGACTAGTTGATTTCCAGGAGCGACCTCCCGCCTAAATTATTATATGAATCAGTGATCTTATACCTGGCCTCATGGTTCCATCCCTATTCATCCACTTGAAAGTATGCAGACTTAGATATTCTGTATATTATTCATCAGAAGTTGTAGGTTGTATTTCCCAGCTCTACTTGCTAATTCATCCATACAGAGGAATATGATTCCATAAAATTTTAAATTATATTGAATTATACATTTGAAAGGCTTTTGTTTACTAAATAAGTATTAATGACTAGACTAGCTGAAAATATTGGTTACATTATGAGTCAATACACGTTTGAAGTCCTTGTCAAATGGGGAGAAAGTACGGTCTATCATATTGCAAAGCTTTTTCCTGAGTAACCATGGTTTATGGATAGAATGCACTCAGATTATTAGAGAATTAACTCCCAGAAATGTATATGGAAAGTAAATTATTCCATGTCCTTTTCACTTCAGTGTTCTTTTGCTATGCTCCCTTAGTACCCCTTCCAGATCATTTTATGGAACAAAACTGTTTGAAATCTAGGTCTGTTCCAGCAGAGCAATTCTAATGTCATTGCCTTTCTGTTCTCTAATGTTGTTATGACAATTGTTCTATTACACCAGAAGTTAGGAATGCTCAACATCTTTTAAAATAGGGTCATATTTATTCAAGAACCAAAGGCAGATTGATCTTAGTCTTTTCCAAAGTACATATTTTCATATTTTATTTATTCTTTTCTTAAATACAAAGTAACCCTGAGAAATACATGAGGAAGACTACCTATCAGCTTCTATTTTGAATTCCTTAGAATTAAAAGATAAAAAAAAGGAAAAAAGTCATACATGCAGCAGTGTGTTTTATACTTTTGTCTTATGCATTTTAGGTTTGGTGGGGTTTTCTCCCCTTCGCATCTTAGTTATAATATCCACATTTTATGTTTCGTTAGGTAAGGTTGCTATATTAAGGCAGCTAATTTGTTTTCACAACTTCTAAAATTAACTGTCACTGTACTTGTTCTTTCCTTCATGTTAACCTGATCATTGTGTCTGATCTTCTGTATATTTATTCTGAGCCAACATTCTTTGTTCTTCGAGTCTTTGTACTCTCTTATCCTTGTTTTAATATTTTTTAGAAATTAAAAGGAAGAAGTGACAACAGTATCTACAAAGCTTAAATAAATAAGACATTCTTTTTAGTCTGATAATCCTTCCTCCTTCTTCTAACCCTCCCTTTTAGAATTTTCTTTTTTTTTCTCTAATTATAAATAAATAGGAGGGGGGTTAGCTATGTTTTAGTATAAGTATATGATGCTTCCTGTAAATCCTGTGATTATTTCAAGATTGTCATACAACAGCTACTCTTTAAAAGCTCCTATTTAAAAAGGTTCTGCTCATCGGAAAGATATCACCAGTATTTAAAAAAGAGGCTTACCTTTTGTCGTGGTTTAGCCCCAGTCGGCAACTAAACACCAC